>CAVNYN010274685.1:0-10312 GCA_963692815.1 Nyctanthes arbor-tristis
ATCTGAAGCTCACCATATCAAGCCACTCTCCCCCATTTCTGATGTTGAGAATGAAAGCGGGATAATGTTAGAATTAGATGTCAAGCGAGGATGCGTGTCAGCTAAAACAAAAACAGAGACGGGTGGTCAGTCACGAGGTTTACGGCAGAGCATAGCCATCCCCTAACTACACCACGTAAGGTGCACTCACTATGATCACACCACAAGGTCTCTTCGGTGAAGAATATGCTTAGTCAGCAGTTCTCTGAAGAAAACTTGTCTACTGCCCAGTTGCGCAAACTGTTAGAAGTTGACTGTGGCGGGTTATCGTCAATTAGATGCCTGGAGAGAGACCTACGAAAACTTGTATGGAATGTTCGGGCAGCAGTAACGGGTCATGATGTCGAAATAATGATTGAACATTTCGAGTTGGAAATACAAAGCAATGAAAACTTCTATTAAGCTTATGAGACAGACTCTAAGGATCAGCTTGTGAGGTGCTTTTAGGCTAATGTGCCTGCGCGGAACATGTACGGATGTTTCAGAGACGTCGCCATTTTTTATAGCACTTTCAACATGAACAAATACAATATGTGGTTTTGTCCGTTTGTTGGCGTTAACAATCATAGGCAGATTGTAGTGTTTAGATATGGTGTACTCGCTAGTCAAAAGGTCGAGTCATTTGTCTGGCTGTTTGAAAAATTTGTGGATGTTGTGCCTGGCCATGCCTATTCGAGGATGATAATTATTGATCAGGACGCAGCCATAGCCGCGGCTATACGAGCAGTATTTCCAGACGCAATTCACTGGTTGTGTATTTGGCATATCTTAGCCAAGTTTTCTGAGAAAATGAACCCCTCTGCGTACAAGGAGCATGTCGACAAGTTGAGGGGCTATATTTGGAGCTGTGAGTCGGCGGTAGAGTTTGAGGCCCGTTGAGTTGAGCTGATGACAACCACTCCACTAGGAGGTAATACATGGCTTGGAAATATGTATGAGTTGCAAGAGCATTGGGTCCCGCCATATCTCAAGGGTGATTTTTCAGCTGGTATGAGTAGTTCGCAGTAGGCTAAGAGTAATCACACATTTTACAAAAGGTACCTGAGCCATGAATGCTCATTGAACGATCTCTACAAGCGATTCAAGAGAGCTATGGAGCGGCAATGACACTTGAAGCTTGAGGCAGATCACATTGATATGAACGAGGGAATTGTGTTATCTATTGGGAATCTTATAGAAGCCCAAATGGCTGAGCGGTATAGGAAGGCTAATTTCATGATATTCCTTGAGGAGTGGAAAATCTTTCAAAAATATGTATACGTGATGAAGGAGAGCACACAAGATGCTCGCTTCTACGAGGTCACTCCACACGATGCTGAGAAAGATCGGAAGAGCACACTCCAAGTCATTTATGACATTACTGCGGAGTTTGTCTTAAGCAGCTGTCAAAAGTTTGAATATGAAGGAATTCCTTGCAGGCACATGTTATACTGGATGTTGGTGAGATGATTTTACAAAATAAACCTTTACTTTTGTTGTATGTCATAGATAAAATCTTAATTTACTGGTACGGTTTGATTTACAATTGTGAATGCTTACGATGTAGATAGAACAGTCTAAAGAGTTGCTGGAAAAGTACATTTTACGAAGGTGGACAAAGAAAGCCAAGTCAAACTTAGTGTTTCGTGTGAACCGGGTTTATTTCCAGGTTTAGAGATTCGAAGAGCGTAGCCGTCGGTTAACCAAGAAGAACCGTAGAGTGATTGAGAAAGCAGCTTTGACAGACGTCGGCCGTAGTGTGTTTGAGCAAATTTTGGATGACGTGTATCTGATGCTTCTCAAACTCCAAGACTGTCCAAACAATGAGGGAGTGACAAGTGTCCAAGATGAAACAAGACAATGCGTTGGCGTGCATGATCCGTAACCAGTAAAAAGAAGATGTGGAGGCAAGCGGCAGAAACCTGCTCGGGAGAAGGCTTTGACACAAGTGTTCGATCGTGCGGCTCGTGTAAGGCAGTCAGCCATGATCGTCGCACTTGCGATATTGCTCATGAAAGGTTAGTTTAATTTTCTAATGCTTAACATTCCTTTATAGGTTAGTTATGTATCGAGACCTCTCATTATGTCTCAACGGCTGTGCAGGGCTGAAAACACCGTTGAGCCCTCTCGACCTTCAAGGTCGCTTGAGACCAATAAATGCGGGCGACTATGTTGACCCTTCAGTCGACAGTAGTACTTTAGAGGAATGCGTAGGGGAGGGGGTTGTTCACAGAGCGAGTTCTTCAAATAGTTATGCTTTCAACAATATTTTTATAGTATGTGTCGCCCTTAACTGAATCCAAGGCAGATACGTTACTGTTATTTGACCTGCTTATAGCCACAGTTGGCTCTGTTGTTACTGTAGTACTATTGTTTGACTGTCTATAGCCACAGTTGGCTCTATTGTTACTGTAGTTTGTATTATTTATCTGTCGGTTGGAATAATGTAACTATTGTGTGTAAGATGTGGTTGTATGTGTTGGTTATGCATTGTACAAAATTGTAGATGTTTGTTGTTTTATATTGTGGTTACTGTCAAATTGTGAAAAAAAATTTATTACATGTTGATTGTGCAGGACGATCATATAGATATTCAAGGGAGACTCTGTTGAAATTTTAGTGTACATATGCCGGGAACAAACCTCAGTGACTATTTCCCCCCTCAGTGAACATAGAAATAACCATACAAAAAATCAAACTTTGGCCATACTAACTGCATAACAGAACCAAAATTTCAAAAGTAGCGAGAATGTCACTAAACCAACAACAATGATTAAATATCACGGCACACCCTGGATACTAGATACAACCTTTACGTTTACAACGAGATAATACGTTAAAATTAGTATGAGTTTAATACATAGAATGTTAGTACTTAAAAGTTTCAATGACATTCCATTACTCATTTAGAGCATGGCTGGAACTTCACCTTGACAACTTCAATGGATATTCCAACTTCCTTTTCTTTAGATATTACAGCGCACATTTCAATGAGATCAAACAGATCATCCCCGTCAACTTGCACAAGTCCCTTTTCTTTGCTTGTCCCAATATTGCTTTACTCACCACAATGATGGAGAATATGGCCACTTAGCTGCTCATCTACCCATTGGAAGTATTTGCAGTCATAGTCCGTGCACTCGTACCACAATCTCTCTTTGTTTTCATTATCTATGGTCGACACAAAGCACTTTCGATAACCAATAGGGCACCAACTGCATTTTATCAAATCCAGACAGTCCGACATCCCATGGTCAGCATCCCTACAGCTTCAACAGATTCCTACATTGACTTTTCCCATTTGTTTACCTGCAATATTTATTGAAAGTTAAAAAATTATAACAAATTAGATTGGAATTGGAGTTTCATGGATATTGTTTAATTCTAGGTCTTGTTCTGTTTATTTAGATTGAACAATCATTATAAAAAATTTTACACACACTTTCATACAAATAGCATTTTCCACTTCCCTTCTTTAACATTTGATGGTTCCACATCATATATATGCACCATATACATGATGTAGGGATCATCATTCACTTAGTGTATCCACACATATCATTCCCCTAGTCTTTTAACCTTGCATAATTTCCAAAAATATAAACGATAAGTTGTAAGAAATTATAATAGACAGTCACCAAAATACAAAATGAACATAAAAGAATATTAAGACTTTTTCAAAGAGAAACGGTCATCTAACATATCTACAACTTCTATCTTAGCCATAAAACTAATTTGTGTAACTTGTAATAACATTGTAATTTATTCATTCTCACCAACACATATAACTCCTCTACTTATTATAGTCTGAAAGTCAGCATATCGCCATTTCTGCAAATGGATGACTCTTTCCAATTTATAATAATAATTAAACAAAAACAATATTAGCACGTAACAGAAGACATCGGAAATATTCCACGCCTCAAGAAAGTCAAAAACATAAAGTTAAAAATATACTTAAAGACATACATAACATGTATAAAAAGTTAGCTTGACAAGTTTCCACGGTTGACATAAGCATAATTTTTCCCTTAACACTACACATCAATTTTTTTAACAGATCAAAGAATCCGTTGTCTCATACAAACCACATTTTACATTCTTCATTGAAGTTTATCTTGCCAAATATAGATTGAACTTTATTGAACTTTGATTAACAGCTTCTAGTTATTTCCATGTCTTTATTTTTCCAAATATGATTTTGGAAGTTATTTTAGCATAGAAAATGGTTTGAATTCTTGAACTTCATCTCAATTTCACTACCCCGTGATTCTTGCTATTCTAGTGCTACTGTTGTTGTCTAGTTTCAGCTTGGCTTCACAAGGTTTTCGAGATTGCTTTTTAATCAAATATTCTGCACAAAGCTATACTATTCAAAAATTCAAATCCGCCACCAAAAACCAGACTCACTTGAAATCACTAGTAAAATATACAGTTTGTAAACCACTAGTACAAGAAAAAAAACTACAAAATAACCAAGACAATATACCCAGTTCTGCCATTTTTCAGTTCTGAAAAATATATTGAAATTACTGAGACATGATATTACCAGGAAAAATAAGTAGAAACTACAAAGACATAATATTGAAATATTACCAAGAAAAATATTGACATATTACTGCTTGCTTAAATCCGGTGGAATGGAATGAATCAGAGATTTACCAATAAAATGAAATGTTGGTTTTGGACTTAGAGCTAAAGGTCACAAGCGTCAGAAAAATAGCTGACAAACAGAAGAAAAAATAAGAGAAAGTCCGAGAATAGAGATTACTCCAAATAAAGGAAAATATGGGAAAATCGGTCACTGTAGCGCTGTCGTTCATTCTCGTTGTCTGTAGCCGGAGATGGGAGTGGGGGATAGAGAGTGGGTGAGAGAGGGGGTTACGGTTAGGTGAATGAAATGGGTTCTGTCGAGCAACCCTTGAATTTGAATTTCAAAATTTTTTTTAAAATAAATAGTCAATGCCACCTGGGCTACCACGTCAACTATAGGTGCGCTAATCCCGCCCAACAATGGGTGATTGAACAAAATTGAACAAATTTTAAGGGTGTGGGTTGTGGTTCTAAAAATATGTTGATGGGTTTGGGTGGATAGGGTTATTGATCATGTTTGACTTTTTTCCCTAGTGGGGCCTGATGGAAATGGGGGAATTTTGGGTTGTATACGTGGAGAATAAGTTGGCAATCAATTTGGAACTTTTAGCTCCATAAGGAAGATGTGAGTTTTTCTACAAAAAACTCACCGAAGGCGCTGTCATTTCCATTCGCCTTTGGGGTCTTGGCAGCCAAAAACGTTGCCACTTCTGGTAGCCTTTTTTGGGAGAGGCGGGGTGGCCCCTTATGACTACCAGAAATGGAAGCCAAAAATGCTTCCATTTCCAGCAGCCTTTTGGGAGGGAGGGGATGAAGGGGAGAGCCTCCCCTCCTTTTGGTTGCCTGGGAGACTCTCTTTTTTTGGCTGCGTAGGGGGAGTCTCCCTCCCTCCTCCCTAAAAAACTGTTAGAAATGACACCAAAAGTGCTGCCATTTTCGACAACCATTGAACCCAATGGCTCTACCACTTCTAGTAGCACAGGGAAGAGATTTCCCTCCCTCCTCTTTTTGGCCACCAAAAACTCCCCACCCTTTTGGCTGCCGTTTCTGGCAACCAAAAAGGGAGAGAGTCTCCTCCTCCTGTACTTTTGGAAGTGGCCGCGCTTTTGGTCGCCACTGGCAGCTAAAATTGGGGAGACGCTAGCCACAATAGTAGCCGAGAGAGGGTGTCCCTCCTCCCACCATCTTTTTTTGTTAAATATATTTAAACATTAAAATATTTATGTTTTTTTATATTTTACCATAATACCCCCAAACTTAACTGAAAAATTGACTGTTTCTATCCCAAGGACTTTAGATACAACGCTTTTGAACTGTTAAGAAAGCCCTGATGGAAAATTAAATGTTGGAGACGTAATTGATAAAAAATTGAAATGTTGGGGACGTTATGTGTAATTAACCCTTTATTCATTTTTTTTTTTGAAAATCATAACTTCCATTCGAAAGATATTCATACTATGACGACTTGAAGCATATTGTTTTGATATGGAATAGGGGGTTCCGCTTTATAAAGCAGTTGTTCAATATTAAGGGAATAGGTATACATGTAAAGGACCAAATTGCTAGATCATCTAAAATTGTGTAAACAGGATGATCTACTTCAATGGACCAATATGGGAGGGTACCAAGTCCAAGTCCAATTTTTGCTTCCCGTACAAAGGCAGCTAAACAGCTGATCAACTTTCGTATTCCTTGGTTTGATTTTCACAAATAATAGTTTGGGAGACAATTTTCCCCCTCTATTTGATGGGTTTCGCAATAGAATCTAATGTTATTAATGAGTTGATTTATTTTCCCTTTCTATTTTGTGGTAAGCAACATCGCCGGCAGTGCACACACGTACCCATGTTTTTTTAAAATAAAAACTAATCAAGCTAATCACATCTACAAATTTCATAAAACCCTCATTTATTACACAAATCTCTATCATTCAATTCCCCTCTTTTTGTCTCTTATTTCTCATTAAAATGAATTTGTAAATTGGTGCAATAAAATAGTTATAATAAAAATTTAAAAAAAAACCCAAAAAAAAAGATATGAAAGAGAAGAGGATTCAAAACCCAGTAGCACGGAAATTACAAAGAGCCCAGGCCACTCAATGTGGTGTTCTAAAAAGTTTGTT
Source organism: Nyctanthes arbor-tristis (assembly GCA_963692815.1). NCBI lineage: Eukaryota > Viridiplantae > Streptophyta > Magnoliopsida > Lamiales > Oleaceae > Nyctanthes > Nyctanthes arbor-tristis. The sequence goes on from CAVNYN010274685.1 coordinate 6,734, forward strand.
TAGGCGGTGTTTATATTTAAAGGTTGGTTTCACACTTCGCTACACATTGCGTTTTATCATGTATTATCACACATTGATGTGCTCAGACGCACTTAGCCCCACTGCTTGACCTTAATGCTTTTTCAAGCATTACACTTTTTAAAACCTTGAGTCTCAAACTGTAAATCCCGCAAAATCTTTTAATCTAATTATGCAATATAATCATTATGTTGATAAAGATGAGGGGATTATTCAAATTTGTATCAACTAAAAGATTATAAGTTTATGACAGAGTAATCGAATTAAACTGTGAAGTGCAAGACTATTACTCAAACGAATGCCTAAAATTTGAATAGGGGAATTAACAATTGTTATTTTGACAATAATTAAATTGGAATATGGTTATTGACAACGTGATTCTTATTTTGACGATGATTTGGACAATTGGTTGAATTACAATGACTACAAGATTGTCCAGAAGTAAAGACGAAAGACTTAGTTGAATGACATAAATGGTAAAGTTGCAAGGAATTAGAATATAATAACATGATTGTATTGGATCAATTTTAAGAATACAAGATTGACACTTAAATGAACATCAAGAATTAGAATGTGACAACGTATTGAATTGTATTAATTGAAGGGCTACAAGGTTTGTCACTCGAATAAATGTCAAGAATTTGAATACGGTTATTGACAATGTGAACGTTATTTTGATAATGATTGAATAACCGTTTGAAATGTCACAAAAATTCAAAGAATTGAGCCTAAAGGTAAATAATGTGATTATTAGTAAGCATGACTTGAAGTTGATAACCTAATTGAAAACCACGTTAAGTGAAAGGACGTTAAGTAATATTGATCAAAGTTATATGACCTAATCGTAAGACAACACAAAGTATAGGGATTGCTCAAGCAATTTGCCACCAAGTGTACAGTGCCAGACGCGCCACGTGTCGCGTTCTGTTGGTGAAATTCAAAGATTTATTAAAAACAACTAAATTTTAACTATTATAAATAGGTTAAAAGATCCCCAAAGGTTTCCAACAAACCTCAAACCGTCCTACACTATCTTCCCGTCTCTACATACATCCATATCTTGTTTCATAAAGCAAAAAATCGTCTAAAGATAGTAGAGGTAGAAAACGACCCTTAAAGTATTTGAAAAACGACCCTCAAAGCCTATCAAATACTTAGTTTTGTACTTAGAAATGATCCATCTTTATCTATATAAGGAATACAATTCAAAACATCACTGATCAAGGAAAATGAAGGTTTTAAGGGCATTTGACAACAATTGAAAGAATCTTTGAGAAAATCGAGCTAAAGAAGTGAGTAACTATTACTTTGATTTCCTAGATCGGAAGCATTTATGTTGTTTTGATACAATAAGTATGGTTTTGATTGAAATCTTTCATTAGATAAACATCGATTTTTATGCATTAAAAATAAAGATTGATTATTGCATTTAAATCACTAGTTGATGCTCTACCCGTCTTGTATTTGCTTTGTTTTGTTGCTATACTAGGAGTCATCTAATGATACCAAGATGAGCGACGATTAGTGTGGTATTTGCTTTGTATTTGTATTGAATTGTTTGAAATTCTGGTAGGGGTCAACCGGGATTCGAATGTGGATCTACTTAATTGTACATGGCCATGATTGAATTGATATAAATCTTGTACGCACTATGGGTAGTAGTTTAACTAGTGATAGGGCACACTTATGCATTGAAAAGCTTTATGCATTCAATGACTTTCTTGAAAATAAATCTTTCAAATAAAAAGTGAATCAAAAGGTTTTGTTACTCACTGAGTACTTCGTACTCATTCCCCTCTTCTATAATTTTTATAGATGATTGAAGATATGACATTTGAAAAATAAAGCAAGTCATGAGTTGGAGCACGCTCGCAAAAGGAATAGAGTTCTGCATGTAATAGAAACCTGTCTTTAAAGATGCTACAAAGTTAATATTGTATTAATGGAAACCTGTAGCATTGTCAAGTAGCATTGTCCTTTTTTGTATTAATGATTATACCCTCCTTTCTATAAATATATTTCTATCAATTGAAAACTTAGCTTTTAGTATAATAGCTTTCTAATAATTTGTCTTGACTAGATTAATTTTATTTGCTTTGGTAATCAATGAAATATATCTATTTATATACTTATTGTGTTCTTTACATTTTATTGAAAAATCTAGTCTTAATGATTCTTTAAGAAAATTAACAACTTGCTGGTTTAAGAGCCAAGTTTTATTTTGTTAAACTCTACAAGACAAATACACTTTGTTCATTTTGTATGTCATGTCCCTGCTGTTTGTATTGAAACTTCCGCTATGAAATTTGTTACTTAATAGAAGATATTTATGAAACTTGCAAAATTAGCGGGGGGTGACACAAACCGTCAACTTGTTATTTTTAATTTAATTTTTAACGTTGCATAATATAATCTTAGCAAATTTTGAGCTCTAAAGCTTGCCTCTTAGGCCTCACATCAGGTCAGCTTCATCATTAATTCAACTTGTTTTAGTTGCTACCCAGCCTATTTGTAACACTTGACCGCTAGATACTAATATTCCAATTAAACAATTAAGAGATACTTTTCTTGGAGATCAGCTGAAGGATAGCGACTTAGCGAGAGCAATGATCAGATAAAGGGAAACGGTGGCCAAATCATAGAGAATAATAATCTTATTTAGACAAAAAGATAGATAAAAAATGTGATATAATAAATATATGGCATATGTGATTATCATTAATATATATAAATTATGTGATTTTGAAAAAAAAAAAAGATTTATGCGTCAATTTTTTTATATTTATTATAAATTCAAAAAGGAAAAGAAAATGTCTCTTTCAAAATGAAGTAACTTTTAATCGATAGCCGCAATATGTAGGGTTACATGCTGGTTTCGATCCCCGACTTTTGTATTATTAATTATAATAATAATTTCTTTAAATATTTGACTTATATATATACATATATATCATATGTCATCATTAATTAACACTTAACAAACTGAAAAAATCCGATACCGACAAAAGATTATTTAAATACTATTTTTATTATTATCTGTTTAAGATAACGAGAGATTTTAAAGTACATTTATATATCTTCAAGCCTTTATTTGTTATATACAAACATACATAGTCCCTTTCCAAAAAATTCTATTAAAAAATTTCCCATCTATATGGCATCTATAGATGCATGCTATGTAGATTTATAATACACATAGTGTATACCCATACAAGCCACATAGGGTGGGAAGTTTTTTAACAAAATTTCCAGAAAATACTTGAAATGTGCACGCCACATGGGGTTAGAATTTTTTTAACAAAACTTTCAGGAAATTATTGAAAATTTTCGAATATATATTAAATATTTAATGGAAAATAGAAATTGAAGATGAAATCATTGCAGATAGGTCCAATTTAACATTCAAACGGAAATGACCACAAGATCAATCTCCTTACCGGCTCAAATGTTCAAGTCATGATTTTTCTTGGGATTCTTCTTGTTATAAGAATCAAACACCCTTAAGATTGGGGTATTCTTGAATTTACATGAAAAAATTATTCTAGGCAAAAAAAAAAAAAA
>CAVNYN010274687.1:0-12227 GCA_963692815.1 Nyctanthes arbor-tristis
ATATATATTGAAAACAAAAATATTTCTCTTTTGAATGCTGATGATGGATATCTATATTTTCATAAGGGCTGATGTTGCCTTCGTTGTATATTCTTTCTTGTTTCGGAATATCAGTTTATATAGTTCTGCTTTACCTGAGGATTTCTGAAGTCCGATTTCCAAACTTGAACGGAATTATTAAGGGTCGATTTGGCAACTAACTCTAATGAAGGTAAATTATAATGGAGTGGTAATTACTAATTGCAAAGAAGTTTTCTTCCCTATATGTCGACCATATTGCCAAGTAGATAAAGCTCAGATTTTATCTACAATTTCATTATTTGGACATAGACATGCTCGTAATGTCTCATTACAAAGAAGATAGGTAAGGATATTTAAGTAGTTCTTAATTAAACTTATCTGCAATGGATTCGAGGACCTGAATTCATGAGTTACTTGGAAGGGATTTATGTCACCATAAAACACATAGTATTTTGCCGCTAGACGCTTACGTGACATTTCAGATGCCATACCACGTCATGCCCTATGATGTGACGTGCCAGATGCGCAAGGCATCTAGCTGTATAATAGTGCCAAATATCTGGTGGTAGATCATAACTAAAACTTTTCATTTTTATTTCTTCTTTTTTCCCCATTCTAACTCTTCCTAATTTTTTTTAAAGTCCAGACACATTTAGCTTTATACATGTAGCTTATTTTAATTGGTAGTTGAACTTTATATACAGTCCAATTTAACCCTGTAGAATCAGTGTTCTGAGAACAGAAGCAGAATGGCTAGTTCGACCGGAAAAGGGAACCGGCAGGAAAACCGGTCCTTTTCATTGAAAAACCGGTCATTTAAGAACTGGAAAAAACCTGAAAATTGGAAAAAAATAATTTTTATGAAAAAGTCTAAAATTTATTTTTTATTATATAGTTAAAACGGGCGGGATCTCAGTTCAACCTCTATTTAATCTTTTGATATTTAAACTGTTACGTTATTCAGTTCATGACTGGTCTCCTTTGATTATCTAAACAAAGTTACGTTATATATAAACAAAGTTTTTCTGGCTCAATTTGATTATCGGGTACAATTAAAAATAAATTTTCCGCTCATTATCTAACTTTCTTAAAAAAACCAATTTATTGACGTCATTATATATATATATATATATAAACATAGTTTGTCTGACTCAATTTGATTGTGAGACACAATTAGAAAAAATTTATCTCTAATTGTCTGGCTTCCTTAAAAAACTAATTTGCTGACATCATTATTCTATTATTATACATTTCTTTATTGTTATACTTTTCTTTTTAATCATTTAATTTAATATTTTTATTTTGACACTCTATCAACATATTAATTTAATATTTTTATTTTAGAACTCTATCTGTATATTACATTTTAGTTAGATATATCTCATATTTGCCTAATGGATTTCAATTTTACTCTGTTCGATTGTATAATTTTATGATTTTATGTTCTCCTACTATATTTTATTTTACTTTATCAGCATAATATATCCATGATACGCACAAGTGTGAAGCATAGTAGTCCGTAAATATACGGGTATGAAACTAACACAAATTATATAATCAGATTTTATTGTCTTTAAAAGAAATAAAAAATAAGAATTAATAAAAAAATTATTGGTTTAATTATGAAGTTTTTCCTTATTGTTATATTTTTCCTTTTAATCATTTAATTTAATATTTTTATTTTGAAATTCTATCTATATATTACATTTTGGTTATATATATATATATATATATCACATTTGCTTAATAGGCTTGAATAACATGAAATAGATAATATATCAATTTTGATTTCAATATTACTTTTCCTTTTAATCATTTAATTTAATATTTTTATTTTATGACTCTATCTACATATTACATTTTGGTTAAATATATCTCATATTTGCCTAATAAATTTCAATTTTACTTTGTTCGATTATATAATTTTATCATTTTATATTCTCATACTCTATTGTATTTTATTTTATCAGCAAAATATGTTTATCAAACACACTGGTAAAAAAATAGTATGTCAGTGAAATGCACGAATGTGAAACTAATATAGATTATACTATCGGGTTTTATTATCTTTAAAAGAAATAAAAAATAAGAATTAATAAAAAAATTATTAGTTCAATTATTATACTCTTTTTTATTATTATACTTTTCTTTTTAGTAATTTAATTTAATATTTTTATTTTGATACTCTATCTACACATTTTGGTTAGATATTTGTCTAATATATTTGAATTATCTGAAAATAAGTAATACATCGATCTAGATTTCAATATTATTATTATTATATTTTTCCTTTTAATCATTTAATTTAATATTTTTATTTTAAGATTTTATCTACGTATTACATTTTAATTAGATATATTTTATATTTGCCTAGTAGATTTTAATTACTTTGTTCGATTGTATAATTTCATGATTTTATATTATCTTAATCCATTGTATTTTACTTTATTACTATAATATGTGTGAAATGCACACGTGTGAAGCATAATATGTCTATAAAGGCACGTGTGAAACTAATATAGAATTATGCTATCAGGTTTTATTGTCATTAAAAGAAATAAAAATTAAAAATTAATAAAAAATTATTGGTTCAACGAAATAACAATGGACTAATAACAAGAATTTAAAATTATACCATCAAAATAAAGATTTAATTGCATACTAATTGTAAATATATAATGCATATTAATTCCCTACAAATTGTGTTTTTAAGTTTTTTTATGATATTAAGTCTGACAAATATAATTATATTATATTTTATACATGAAATTCATTTAAAACTTTGCCTATGAAACGCACGGCTAAATATTAGATAAAATTCACCTTATATTTATATTGTCCAATTGTCCATGTAATTTTATATGCTTACATACTTTCTAATTCTTGATATAAGCACCGCGAAGGACAATTTCGGCGAAAAGACAGACAGAGCCCTTCGGCGTGGGTAAAACCCTAATTGGGGAGACATTCCGGCTACCGACCCCCAGAACTCCTCTGACTAGGATTTTGTCTCACGCGCCGCCACTACCTCCAGCTATGGCGAAGAAGCGCCAGAGAATGACGAATCCGGAGCCGTTCTTGCCGGATGACTCCAAGTCGCTATCTGCTGCCTCCTCCAAGAAACGCTCCAAACCACCCAAGTCCCATCAGAATGAGCAGAAGCTAGTGCCCTCGGGCATGAGCTCCAAAATTCTCAAGGAGGCGTTGATTCAGCAGAAAGAAATTCAAGACGAAGAGGAAAAGCAAAACCCGAGTGCTTTGGTGTTTTCTGAAGAGCATGGGATTAAAGACAATGAGTATGAGGAAGAAGATATTGATGATTTTGGAGGATTTTCTGAGACGCAGAGTCAGTTTGGACAATGGGATTTTGAGGTCTGCTCTTGACCATTTTGTCAAATTTAATAATCTCTGTTTTCTTTTAGGAGGCTTTTACTCGTGTGCTGCTTGAGCTATTACGCAAAGTGTTGAATTTATGCTTTCTGTTTGGGACTATTACATAAAAAACTAGTAATTTGGTAAGTAGAGTTGCTGTATTATCCTCTTTCGATTTGAGTTTCTTGTTTAAATATGTTTTCTCTTGAGTAAGGTAAAAATACCCTTCAACGTGTGAAGAAGGTGTTATGAATCTTGATTGTCTTCTAAGCATTTTTGCGGTCATATTTGTGTTTATATCAATGGGTCATTCTCGTTTGCCACGAGCCTCAGCTCTTTATCCTCAAGTGTTGAGCTTTCAATGTTTGGTTTTCTCTTCTAATATTCAATATATGCTTTTGCAATTCAAAATGGCAAAACCTTGATATTTTCTTGATGGCTTCTATGGATATTGTGAAAATATTTTGTAATGCGAGAAAATATGCAAAGTGTAGCTGTCTTTAAAATGATAATACCTCTCGCTTGTCAAATTGGATGTTGGAGCTAAATGCAATGCTCAATCTATTATTCTACTAATTTTCTTATTCTGCGGGATTGAGAGTACAGTTAACGAACTAGTTAAATTTTGCCTTTTCGTTTGCTTCTAAGTGTTATGATTTCCAAAAGCTTTTTCTTTTCCCCACTAATATTGTGACTGATTTACATGTCCAATTCACAGTCATGTTCTTTTAGATGTACATTTTAGGTTTTCCCCTTTTTCCTTTCTTTCATTTCCTTTTTTTTTTTAAATATATAATTGGTTTCCCCTTTGTTCCCCTGGGGGGTTTTGGAAAGAGTGATTTTTGTGGGTTTTTTAGTTTTTTTTCTATTTTTTTTTGGGTGGGGTGGGGGGGCTCTTTTGAAGTCTTAAATTTCTCTTTGGGAAAATGAATGATGAATCGACAATTATGTTCGATTTATGTCTACTGAAGAGTTTGGATTTTCTTTATTTTTGATCAGTTAATAGAAATTTCAGTTTCATGCTTCTGTAGTGTTTTGTTCTCCTTCTGTGATCCTTGATGGCGAATTCTGAACATGAATGCTTCTAGGATTTCTAAAACATAAAAAATATAGAAAATCTCTACTTGTTGAGAGGTCAATGTCGTGGAGTTTTCTTTTTGGGGAACTTTATTTTCCATTTTTTTTCACTCTCATTGTTCCTTTTGCATTTTCGTCATCACAAAATAGGATAAAATTAATGAGGAGGACGAGAAGCTGCTTGAAGCCTTCTTGTCTAAAGACAATCTCCCTCAGCGCACGCTTGCTGATGTTATTCTTGAGAAGATCAAAGAAAAGGACTCCCCAGTTTCTACAGGTTTGAAATTAAATATTAATGCATTCGTATATTTATGGGATCTAATGTCAGTCATATAAAAATTCACTCCAATGTTGCCTTATCTACTGCTAACTTGTAAATACTTGAAATGTTGCATTTTTGCAAAATGTTTTTTCGTAAAGATAGCTTGACATTTTAGTGATTTGATGTTGTTCTGATGCTTTATGCTTGTTTATGATGAGATGAAAATATGATGTTATTACAATGTCAAATTCATTTACATTTAGTTATTTTGGTTTTCAGGGTTGCAGCCAGTTCCCAAGTTGAGATCGGAAGAGTCCATCATAGAGTTGTACAAGGGGTATATATTTGTTATCTTTGGCTCTGTGTAGTTTATTTTCTCTGCTTCCCTGTTTTCTTGTTTTTCTTGTTGTCATTTTTCTTGCAAGGCTAGTAATGTCCTGCGGTCAATGGCATGTGCAGTGTTGGCAAGCTACTTAGCAAATACACATTTGGCAAGATGCCGAAAGCCTTCAAACATATACCTTCTCTGCAACTTTGGGAAGAAGTCCTGTACCTGACTGAACCTGAGAAATGGTCTCCAAATGCGATGTATCAAGCCACAAGAATATTTGCTTCTAATTTGGGTGTCAAGAAGGTTGAACGCTTCTACAAGCTTGTCTTACTACCACGTGTCAGAGAAGACATCCGGAAGAATAAGAGGCTGCATTTTGCCTTGTATCAGTCGTTGAAAAAGGCTCTCTACAAACCAGCTGCTTTCAATAAGGGAATCTTGTTTCCTTTGTGTGAGGTATTAACCAACTCAATAAACACATTATAAGAATATCTACGGTATGAGATACAAACTTGAGTTAGGTCCTGAATTTCCTTCTTGTGTCTTCAACTTACCTGCATTTCTAATGTGTTTCTGATATCTTCCTCTCAGAGGAAGGTATTTTAGATGGATTCTTCGGTGGAGTATTTTATATTTTGACTGCTAAAACTAAGATATCAACAGACCTTACACATCAAACACATTCTCTATGAATTTTAACTGCAAGAAACTAAGATTTCAACAGACCTTACACATCAAACACATTCTCTATAAATAATAATATTTCACATTTCCCTGGAATCTCTCTCCACTTCTCCACCAGACATTTCCAATAAGAAATCTTGCTCCCAAAAATAGGGCTACAGAAGTATCTACAAAGAACAAGCCTTAAGTCATCCTTTTGCATGATTGTTTTGTGTCTTTGTTCTACGGGATGCTTGGATCTGTTAGTACTTTCCATGCCTGAAATAAGTTATTAGAAAAATTTATGCAAATGACTTCTGACTCTTTTTCAGCACTTTCCATGCTTGGCTGAAATGGTAGTTGCTTTTATAGAGAGTCAAGATGGATGTTATTTCAGCTGGATGTGTGTGTGTGTGTGTGTGTGTGTGTTTACTTCATGGGTGTGAATCCTAGTATCTCAATCTTCGCATCTATATTTTCTTTCTGTGGCAGTCACGGACTTGCACTTTGAGAGAGGCTGTCATTATTGGGAGCGTTATTGAGAAGTGCTCCATTCCTCCTCTTCACTCCAGGTTCGTGTCTTTTCTATCAATTACTAAGCCAGTGTATATACCAGCCTTGGAGTAAAATTCAAACATTCTATACTATTGTATACCTGTGCCACTATTTGCTGTGCACGGGAATGCCCTCAAGCTTCCATCACTGGGCATTGACGTTTTTCTATAATTCAAGTTACTGCACATGCTGAAGATAAAGATCTCACAAAATATAATGTCTATTGATGCATCATATGGTCTCACACCTGCTCAATGCCCCTTAAAATATACGAGTACAGAGACATTTCCATCTAAAGGGGAAGTAGAAACCATCAACTATTTAAGATTCTGTAATAGGTAGCCATACGTTGGAAAGCGGAATTTGCCTCCAGGGTGAAGCTATCAAGGGGAATAGCTTCCCTAGTGTGAATTTAGACTAACAATGATGCTCCCAATCTCCCTCATTGGCTTGACATCTTCGAATTTGATCTAAAAGTTAAGTCACTTTAAGGTTGATTATTTGTGCTACATTCCAATTAAGCAACAATGTGGTTTCCACGGGTATGAATTTTCCTCTTTGGATATCCACCTGACATTTTCAGTGGTGATAACTTCTTAGCTTGAGACTTCTTACATAATTTCTGATGGGCATGCAGCGTTGCGTTATTGAAGCTTGCAGAGATGGAGTATTATGGCACTACAAGGTATGTACTTCAGTGGCATCATAATATAAATCTTTTAACCATTTGGGCATAGAATTATAATAATTGCCGTAATTGACTTTTGAATTCAAATTTATGATAGTTGCGTTCTTCATACGATGGGAACTAGTTAAGAGAATCAATTTCACATGATTAGTGCTTGCTTTGTATTCTCTAATTCTGTTCACATCCTATTGGGAAATTTATTAATATTATGCCGCAGTTATTTCATAAAGCTACTGATTGAAAAGAAATATGCACTGCCATATCGTGTTCTGGATGCGCTGGTTGCTCATTTTATGAGATTCTACGAAGACTTCAGAATAATGCCTGTGATCTGGCACCAGTCACTTCTAGCATTTGCACAAAGGTAGTTCTTGTTGTCATTCTTTTCTTTTGTTTCTAATCAATTCTCCGTGCTGGCGTTGGATGTCAACAAGATATGGTTTTGTTTCCATCGAAGAAATTATCTGGAGACCTATTACTTTGTATACTATCTCTTGTTGCATGACTATAAATTTTGTGCAGGTACAAAAATGAGTTGAAAAAGGAGGACAAAGCTAATCTGAACACTCTAGTTGGAAGGCAAAGACATAAATTAGTAAGTCAATTGGTCCAATTTGTTGTGGTTAACTGCTGTTTCACTGGGTGCTATCAATTGGTGTTTCGCATTTCAAATGCAGGTTACTCCTGAAATATTAAGAGAATTAAATAACAGCCGCAACCGTGGAGAGAAGGATGATCCTATGTTGATGTATATCCTTTCCTTTAACATGAAAGTTTAGCTTTTTTGTTTCTTTCACTATTTCAGTATTAGCTTATTCGTTCCCTTTTCTCCCATTCACTTTGGTAGGCACTTAGTCATTGCCTTAATATATATGTACCTGGTAATCAGTTCTATAAATATTCTGAATGGTGGTTAGTTCTCACACTTCAAAATGTGCGCACACAAAAAGAAAAAACTTCACACTTCGGTAGGAAACTCATAAACAGCAATGCGTTTAGCTGCAATTGTTAGAGATTACAGGAATTTTCACATTTCACTTATCATGGATGCTTAGGGTTTAGGTACTGGACGGTCATGGAAGAGAGTTTTCAACACCATCACTTGTCTGTTAAGTGAAGACTGGTTCCCTATTTATGCAGTCCATATTCTGGCGGAATATCTTATACATCATTCTCTATTTTACGGTGAAATGTTTTTCTCATAAATATACTGTGTCGCCGTACAGTGAAGTAGGATTTATTAAAATCAACACTGAGCACTTAGGTGGGAAAGCTCACCTTATTTCACATTCAGAATCATCATGTCCTGTTCTCTTTTATTTTGTAAAAATATTCTAGTTTTATCTACTTGATCCCTTCCTTGACTTCTTATTACCTACTCCTATTTCTGTGGTTAACAAAACAATAGAAGAAGATAGGTTTGATATTCCAGACGTACCTATGGAGGAAGACTAGATATTTCTTGCAGCAGCTGTTTGCATTGGTATATAACTGATCCATCTCTATAAACATGGCTTTTCAATAAACGTCGTCTGTTGCACTGCACATAATTTTGTTGTTTATTTATTGTGTAAGATGGTAAACATTTTCCCTTGGCTGATTGTTGCCATTTTGATCCCGAATGCAGTTACTTCTGCGTCACCTTAGCAAAAGGGACGACTATTGGCGTGGATGTGTCAATTTATCTGCTGGAAGATGATGCAGTGGCTCATGGGTTAGTGATGTTACTCCTGCACTGGAGCTGCCTCCTCATATATAGTTATGTGTCATGGGTTTTTAGAAAATTTTGAAATCTTTGTTCTGGAGCTTTGTTTACAATTCTTTGTATTGAGGGCCTCATATTTCTTGTCGTGGAAACATCTTTTGGAAACATCTTTTCTTGTCTTAGTGTTAAAGTTTTGCTTTGGGTTCCAGTATAGTTAGCATTTTGAAAATGCCAATTTTACGGATGGGTCCCTCTACCTACCTCTTTCTTTCCCAATTCGCGTCAAAGTGGTTAGATATTGCAAAATTATGAGCCAAGTAAAGGCTGGGCAGAGATCCAGCCAGGAACTTCCTGAAATGACGTCAGTTCACAATGAAATTGGGCGTTTTGAGCTTTGTCTGCAAAAGATTTCCCCTGAGCCCACGGACGCCAGCCAACAAAGCTCACACAATCTTGTTGAAATCCACCAGAGATTGATTGGAAAATTTAGTTACATATGGAAGAATTCTCTCACTTCAAATTCTCTCTATCTTCAAACTTTTCTTATGTTTATTTAAGAGAGATTAAAACTATGTGATTGCAATTGTATTTCGTAGAGAATTACAAATAGTTTTAAATATTTTTTTAATTTTTTAAAGGGTTTATGAAAGGATGTGATTCATCTAGAAGAAGCAAAATGTAGCTTTTTAAATATTAAAATTTCACATTATCTAATTTTACATATAAAATTACTCACGCATGTAATAAACTTTATATTTAATTTTTATTATACTAAAAATTGAAATCCAAATGTTGTTCATTGGTGACGCACATAAAATCAATCAAATTTATTTAATTTTATTTTAAGTTGTGTATGATATACTTTTAATCTATATTTCTTAATTTGTAAAATTTAAAAATGCTAAATTAAAGATGGTAATACATTAATGCAATTGTATATTTTCCTGAAAGGAATAAATTTCTATATTAATATTAAAATAAAACTAAATGTTCAAATGAAAGATCAGTGTGTTTTTTTTTTTTTTGGGGGGGGATATTACAAAGGGGATTGTAGGGGTGGAGAATTGAACCATTGACCAAGAGTTTAAGAATCTAACTAGGATGCCGTCAGACTATAAGGGTCTTGGCAAATGAAGGATCAGTAAAAGTAAGCTAAATATAATAATAGATTTGGAAATTGTTAAAATAAATGTTATTTTTATTTTAAGTAATTACTAATAATTTCATCTGTGCATTGCACATGATGCATTGGCCAAATAAACTAAATAATTCATGAGTAGTAATCATTATTGTTTAAATATTGTTAAATATGTACAAACTAATTTTTTAACTAGTTGCGAGAATAAAAAAATAATATGTTACGATAATCTATTTAACACATTAATATAGATTTAAGAAGGTGTACAACAATAAACATTGTGATAACACTTAATAAACTCTATGATATTTGAGTCATAGATTCAAAAAACAGAAACATTAATTATTTAATCTTCATTTAAAATAATAAATGAGTGTAAAACTGAAAAAACAAATATATTAAAAATTAATACAACATGGTAATTTGAGCAAATTACTCCTGTTAATTGACCCACTTCAAAATCTCAAGTTACACAATATATATGAAATTATTTAAAAAGTAAAAGATAGTGGTTTATGCTAATTTTTAACTCGTGCGTTGTACGGGATGATAAATTCCAAAATATTCCAATAACAAATTATAAAATCCTGAATAGGTATTCACCGTCAAATTTACATAATCAAATTAGTAAATGCACGGTTTGTTTAGTAAAAGTCATCATGAAATAACAATATATTTACTATAGCATTGCTATAAGCATTAGAGTAAACATATTCTTTCCGCATATACAATTTTGCAAAAAAGTGAAATCCTTGAAAATAGTCTAAACATTTACACATAAGAAATTAAAAAAATAAGGATTAACATTAAATTCTTCCTATCATACTCCAGCCCTAATTCCAGTTATGTTATCCCCTGCTCTTACATGAGACATCAGCTATGCGTTCTTTATCTATCCTCAAGCAATAGGAAGCACCATCCTGTTATAGTTTCTTGCCAAATTGATATTCACACTCTCTTTTGTCTGTAACATGGAGTCCCATCTCACCTAGATGTTCAATAGCTTGAGAATAAATGCATGAGAAACTAAGTTTCATAAAGAAAAGAAAATCATTTCTTAGTGAAAAGTAAAGGATTGAAACATTGCCCATCTTGAGATGAGATGAGATGAGATGTGTATAGACTAAGGCCACGGGTGTCTCGGTCAAGCTTGCCAAGAGAAAGACATTTCGCATAGCAATCCCTATTTTAATTTAGTTCAACTGAAGTCATCTGACAATGAGATAAAAAGAAGGAAATTGATAAAAATTCTAAGTAACACATAAGAGTAACTAAATAATTCCAACGAAAAGACTACACCAATTCGCGAGGAACAATCCAGCACAGAAAGAGAGAATCAAACACATCATCTACCTAGCAAGATGAAGTGTTTGCTAAGAGATTTGTCTCTCGTCACACACTGAATTAAACTCTGCAGAAACACCAATTGAAACACATTTACTGAACAAATTTTGAAGAAAAATTTTAAATGGAAGATCTTTGTACCTTTAGAGTATTGAAAAGGTCATGAAGGAGTCAAAGAAATCAAACTTGTCATCAGTGTTGGATTCAAATAGAGAATTGATTAGGGAGAATTGAACTGAGAGCAATTTATTAGGGCTTCGAATATGGATTTTAAATGGGAGTCCATTAGGGATACGATTTGATTCAAATATGGATATGATTTGTTTCCAATAAACACATAACTAAGAAGCCAGAAATAAGTGAGGATCGACAATAGATATTGACATATCATAATTTAGGAAGATACATATTGCGTAAGCCAAATATGGAAAAACTAAGATAATAGGTTGTAAAACCAAAAAACCTAGAAAATGTGAACATATAATTAGCGTTAGTGATTTAAAAAGTAAAAAAAAAATATTCACATTAAATAGAAATAAGGCTTAAATTAGTATTCTTAAAAATCTACAAAAATAAGGCTTAAGTAAACGAATCGCCAAGGAATCTCGGTAATCAGGTTTCGTAAGATTGATAAGAATCTTCCATAATAGAGGTCGATTAATTTTGGAAACATGGGAGGCAAATAGGATTAGGGCTCTTACTGAAGATTATCCAAGAGGCGGATCTTTGAAATATCTGATTTCAACCAATCAAAATAAGAGCAGAAAATGAACATAGTCAAGAGTCATATTCACCAAATCTGGAAAAAAAAGGACATCGAACAAAGGATTAATACACAGTGAAAGATAAGTTATCCAAACCCAGCGTTTTCAAAAAACGGGATTTGGATCAAATTGCAATTCAAAGATCAAAACAGAAGCATAAACGAAGGAGAAGATTTAGGGGATTCAAGGAAAGAATCCATGTACACTAAATTGAATAATAAAATAATTAAAATATAAAAAAGGAAATCTCAAATGTGAACTAATTAATTGAATTGATTAAAAATAAGGGAAATCAATGGCTAAGATA
>CAVNYN010274688.1:0-24125 GCA_963692815.1 Nyctanthes arbor-tristis
GCATTGCCTCACTGCAAAGGAATTCCCGGATACTACTACGCAAGACTGCAAGACCATCAGCAAACCGGCTGTATGGGGTCTTTCCAGCACCCTTAAGCTGCAATTCCCACCTTTCAGACTTTGAATTCAGAACCTCTCCAAGAGTTATTGCCCGACCATCGCCTAGCTGGCCGGCCCACATTCCAAATTGATGTCCACCGTAGCACTGTGCATATGGCATCCTACAGAACAGAACAGATCACGAAAGTTAATAATGGTTTGGCAGAACTGGTCAAAGAAAGAAATAATCTAGTAATGATCCTTACCCTCCAACCAATGGTGCTTTGCCAGAGAACATAAGTGGAAAATCGGGTCTTGTAAATCTGAGATATGAGAAGCAATCACATATCAAGAAGACTGTCAACGAAGATCATGCACATACACAAATGATAGGCAACAATATTAATAAGAGCTTACTCTTCAGAATCCAAATCTAGCAAGTCAGCAACTGACTGTGACCACGCAACAAGCTGTGGATTCTCCACATCAGCAGGAGGAGATATTCTTGTGTAGCAAGCATGTAATACCTGCACAAAATTTATGAAGAGGCATCCAAAGTGGAAAATCAACATATAGAACTAGCGGTAAAACACTTACTAATGAGCAAATGTAAAGCAGTTTCCAAAGAGCCTCGCACTTGAGTTGCAGAGTTGGAATAAGGTGTTCATTAGGGGCCTAGATAGATTATGCTTTGTATATCCTAGGAAAAGGAATACACTTCGACTTACTGAACGGCAGCTGAGGCTTGTGCTCACTTTCAGGATTTTGGGCAGATTTTCTTATTGATATCCTAACATGTTTCAGGATTTAATGGATTACACTAACACTACCAAAACCAGAAGTTAAATAAAAAGGAAAACAAAAAAATTATGGACTGCTGAAGCATACTCTCTCTCTCTCCAGCCATTAAACTTGCAGCTTTCAGTGGTAGACAATCTGATAATATGTAATGTGTTAAAGATCTAATGTTTTTGAAAATAGCTTGTGTACTCTTTTTAGCGGCAGTGATTTGTTGTTCCTTTTTCTGTATGTTCATTTTTCCTCCTTTAGGGTTTTCTTTTCTTTCAAAAATCTGGGGAACCCATTTATGTATTTATTAGACAAAAACTGGAATATAGCCAAATGGATGGTAGCAAGATGAATTTTGAAGAAAGACTTTATGATGATTATAAAATAAAATAAGATTATAAGAAACAACAAATAATATAGTTCAACAACAACCCTAGTAAGCACTGTAATTAAAGATGAATTTGTTATAGGAGTTACATTTTTACAAAGTAGAAATGCTAGAAAGCAATCACACAAGATATGATAATACTTAGTAAAAACACCTCTGTAGCACCAACATGAGTAGGAATTATAAATAAATTAGAGTTGACAGCAAGGCATGGTGGACCCTTACACGAGGGAAAGGTCTACAAATTTATTTGAGGTGTTCTCTAGATGGCTTAAAGTATCTTTTAGAATATAACCTTTTCTTTCCCCAATCATATCATGTTTGGGCGTCTAGAGACTCAAACCTCCCATGGATGCAAATGCTTAAAATGATAAATTTAGTGGCATATCCTTTTCAAACAAGGCACAGCAATCAAACTAATTGTCTTCCTGGCTTGATAAATGAACAGCATTAAATGTTAAATTAACTCGTATCTAGTGGCACGGCAAATCACTATAAAGACGAACTATTAAATACTCAAAGGTTCAATTGCTACACAATTCTCTAGCTCACCAGTGACCCAAATAGCAAACAGTCCAGCTCCAACAATGCCACAACAATAATGCTGGGCCAATCTCAGAGTTCACATTTTCCGTCCACTCTGAGCAAATAATAGAATTTATAGATTAAGAAATAACATGTACTTTCTCAAGAAAGGAGGAAAAATACATGTGTAATTAAAGAACATCATTTTTTACTTGCTTATCACAATTTTTTCCATTCGCAATATCCAATTCATGGCAAAATTACCACCATCATTTCGTAAATTTCAGTGATTACATGAACAACACTCATTTCCGCTATTGAAAGAACATTAGAAGATTGGTAACTTAAGTGTGTCAAAAACCCAAAACGGAAACAAAATAAAACGATAATAACAAATGAATCAAATTGAATCGGAAAAACTAACCTCTCGAGGGACTAAATCAGTTCTGGGGTCCCCGGGCAGCTCCCGGACAAATGAGTGATCCCACTTCAATTCTTCCAGTTTCAGTTTAACCCTATTACTATTACCATGATTCTGACTATCAAAATCATTATCCCCGGTGCTATTGTTATCCTCTAAGGTTTGATTTTTCAAATCACTAGAAATAGAATCAAAGGCGGCAGACGAATTGCTCGCCATAGAAAAGGTGAGAGAGGATTGGCGGGGTTTAAGTGGTTTGAAAGGATTGAAAGGGCAGAAGTGGAATTTGGATAGGGAAATGCTGGGCCTGGGGCGGGGGGCGGTGACCTTGAGAGAAGAAGAGCAGGAGGTGGAAGAAGAAAGCGAAGCAGAAATGTGGGAAAGCATCGTATCGAAACCAATTAGTCAAATGCTATCTTTGACTCACCTTTCTATTTTATTTTATTTTCCCTCTCTCTTTCTTCTTTTTTTTTTTTTTTTAAACTTTCTTTTATCCTCAGGAAATAATTGCTTTACGAAAAAATAGTATTTTCGAGTTGAAAACTGATGACAAATCCAAGAGAGAAGTGCTGGCTGTCCAATATATTCTTGAATTTAAGAAGATGATGATAAAGAATCCTGTTGGCCAACGAAAAATAATAACCACAACTTATGTAATTTGATAACATTTTAATTGGCTTTTTAAACTCTAGTTAAAGGTTCAATTATCCTCTCTTACCATCGCTTTGTAATATCAACAAAAAGAAAATTTGAAAACAAAAACAACAATAGATTGCATTTTTATAACTCTTATTTTATTTATTTACTTATTTTTCTTTTTCTGTTTTTTGTCCCCCTTTTTCCAGCCTAGTCAATTAAGTACCAAATCCACAAGGGAAATGCAATCCAAATGACCAACGAGACCCCTTGACAGGACAGATCCCTCAATTGAATCTTCACCGGGGTTCGAGTCAAATCCTCCCCACCCCACCTCCCCATTTGTAGTCAAGAAAAGAAAATACAATCAAAATACACTGCCTCATGCCATCCAAAAACTGTTCAGAGAGCCTCCATACAGGACATGTTATTGGGTATTACAACATGCAACAAATACAGTCCCCGCAAAATTCAATAGATTCTATAAATAGGCGCCGATGGCCAAGTCCTCACTTGGCTATGACCATAAAAATCCTCTATGCAAACCTCAGATCCCAGATTTTGGTTTCATCTCCTACATTAATTGCTTGTCGGTATGTTGAGGTCTTTGAATATGGGGCTACCAACCCCCACTCCCATGGCATTCAGACCATTGTCAACGTATATAACAGCACCAGTAATGGCAGAAGCCAGTGGTGACACCAGGAATGCAGCTGTGTTTCCGACCTCCTCTGTTCCATTTAATTCCAAAGATTAGATATGGGGAAATAGCTAGCATTGGTCCTTAATCTGACTAGTGTATATTTAGTTCTCAACCTTTCAAACAAGCAAGTTGGTCCCCGATCTTCTATTACAGTAGCAATATCAGTCACAAGAGAGAAACCAACAAAATATCAAGATTGCATTTTCCAACCAGCAATAGTGCCAAAATTTTGAAGGGAGACAATTCTAGGAGGATTGTGTAACACTAGAATAAAGATTTAGACAGCTCCTCTCCATGGACTGAGATTGCACAACTATAACATAAAATTGAGAACTAACTAAATCTTTTAGTGATATCAGTGTCTAACTCATCAGGTAAAACAAGTTGGGGGATGATGCAACTTTCCCTTCAGATACAGCCAAACGAGCTTGAAGGGCAAAAGGAGAATAGGGAAAATTCTCATGCAGGCTGAACAGGAATATATTTACAAAACTTACCTGCAGATAATTCCTTCTGAAGTGGTGCATTGGCTATGGAGTAATCAATCATCATATCAATGAATCCAATTGCTTTTGCTGCACGGCTCCTTAATGGGCCTGAACACATTGATCCAAACACAGGGTTAGGCAGTAACCACAGTGGTTCTTTCCGGACTGAACCAGTCAGTTTCTCCTGTTCAGCTCTGCTTAAAAGCAAATAATCAATCTGGCTTGATCCACTTAAATGAAAAGAAATGGTTGGAAATTGGTGTCAGAGAGTACATTATAATTACATGTGCCTTGTGAATAACATTACGGGTTAAATGAACACAAAATCATGATAGGTGTTCGCATGAGGTGTCTTTTTTCTTGCGAGGATCTCAGATGTCAATTAGAACAATCTGCCACAAACCATGACGGTAATACGAGTTGGCCTCCCACAACTGAAAGCATGGTTGACATGTTGATTTTCCTAAAAGAAAATATTTTTTTCCCGAGAAAAGAAAGGAGAATTTGCTATGGAGAAATAAGTAGCTTACTTCCAAATTTAACAAGCTAAAATTTATCTTTTTCAAAATTACTTATTTACTTTTATGTAATGTAATCTTAGGAGTTTGTTATTTTTAAGGTTAGCCATGCAAGGACCATACTCTAAAATCACCTAAACCAGACTCTTTCAGAAAATTTCTTCTCTAAAAGCATGCCGGAAGCTGAATTTTAATTTCAATAACTACTCTCAGATTCAGGAAATACCAGTAAAAACATTTTGCACAACTCACTTAAAAAATATGAAACCAAAGAAAAGGCAATATAAGAGGGTAGCACTACCAGCAGATATTGTGTTGACCCTGATTTTATGTTTTCTTCCTGCTTCAAAGGCGAGAACCTGCATCAACTAAAACGTATTAACACCTTGGAATGAAATTGAAGAAAATGCTCGCAGAAAACTTCAAGATCATTGATAAACTTGCCCTCGTGTCACTCTCGAGGGCTGCTTTTGCTGAACTCATGCCACCTCCATATCTGTGTATATACACTGTTAGTAACTTTTCCCAAAGGAAATAGTAGATTCAACACAGCAGGATAGCAAGAAATGCAAGAAACACAAATACCCTGGGATGATTCTCTCGGAAGCAATGTATGTGAGAGAAATTGAAGAACCACCTGCAAAAACAGTCAACTTTAATCCCAACAAGCAGATTTCATATGACGGGAGCATGTTCAGCCGATCTCAAAGGTGTCACTAAACCATTTTTTATTTTATTTTATTTTTTGGCCAAATATGTTTGGGTTACTCAAGAAGTCAAGTTCTTCCAAATTTCTACAGAATATGTTTCTGGTTGATAGTAAGCCTCTACTGACTTTCAGAAGATGTAGGTTTTCTTTTCTTAAGCTAAAGTAAACATGCCTTCAAATTAGACTTAATTGGACTTATATCAGTCAGCAAAATAAAAGAAAAGCACAAACAATAGTGGTCGTATTACATGCCTGGTTTCATAATTGGAAGGAAATCGTTTAGCAAGGAAACATAAGAATAACTTGATGCAGATATCGCAGCAAGATATCCCTTCCTTGAGGTCTCCAGCAGAGGTTTAGTAACCTAGTTACAGATTTCTCCATCAAGATCATGTGCAAAGATGTATATCTGTGTGATATTAAGAAAGGTGTTTGTACCTCTGGGCCATTAGCTAGCGAATGTACAAGAATATCAATACTGCCAAAATCCTGTTTTACAGATTCTGATACTTCCTGTAGTATCATTCCCATAAAAATGTCAGAAAAGCACAACTGAGGTGAAATAACTATTAATCTGTGTAGAAAACTTTCCAAAAGAAGAAAACAGTGCATATCTTTCCCCGGCTAATCCTGATCCTTAATGTTGAATAATGTCAGTAATCAGTACGACTAACAAGAGATACATCAGATAACATTTACAAATTCAAATGGCTAATGATCTAAAAATGAGTTATCTTATTTAGGTGATGGTGCCACAAAGGAACAGTAACATTCAAGAGGCAGAAGAAATTAAAAGGTACCTCAACAGTCCAGTTACTGGATCCAGCATAGCGTTTGTTTGTTTTTATCTGTATCAAGCAACATAAAATAGAAATTTATTGAACACCTAAACAATATTGGAAACAATGGATAGCTATCAAAATGCCGGCTTTGTTGATATTACATCTTCTGGAACATCTTCCGGATTGTCAAAAACAGCATCTAAGGGATAAACCTTGGTGATTTCCATCAAAGAACCATCTGGCAACCTGACATCAAACAGATCGGAAGATCAAATGAGAACTTCCCCACATTTAGTCTGTAAGGTTAAAAATGAAAGGAATGTGGTATTAATGAATATGGTATTAATAAAATCTTACACGCGTGATTCGTCGAATTTTCCCCGTCGCAGGCTTGACTCGAAAATGTTCAAAGCCTAGATTAGTTTATAAAATAATTTATTTCAAAGACTAAGCATATTGATTAAAAGCAAAATGTGCAGACAGGGATTTCAGCTTTTATACATACAGGAACCCATGTGCCAACAAGAATTTCAGCTCCTGCTGCTGCAAGCGATTTCGAAATAGCCCAACCATATCCATTATCATCAGCAACGCCTGCTATAAATGCTCTTTTCCCTAAAGACAGCATTCAAGTCACAAGAATATTTATAATACTATATCATCAACACATGAAGGAGCGCATTTGCATTAACAAAGAGTCAGATTTTGATCCACATGACTCCTAAGAAACATCAAATTAACAGCAAACTAATAGCATAACGAACAACAGTTTTTAGATTATAAATATTGTCCATGTCCCGTACCATGGACAATTTAAACTACGTTGAGGGGGGCTTGGACCTTATTAACCCAAAATATAAGAATAGAAAAAGAATCATCCTCAACCATGTGAACAGTTTCCTTGAAAACAAAAGGGATTTCTTGCTTCATGTGACGGTCTCCGCATGTAACTCAGATAAATGAAGATTATGATTTGCACTTGTCCAGAATATCTCTTCAATCATTTTCTTCCACAGACCATAAATGATTATATTAAACTTGGAGGCAGTTGCAAGATACTCAAAATGGTAGTCTTCTTCTTTTCTTTTTATCGCCTGAATTTCTTATGTTTTCCCTCAATTGCAGCTGTAACACGCCCTATCTCTAAAGAAATGTAACCTACCATATTTCCGTCATGAATGATGAAACTCAAACTTAAAGCGACAGGTACTAGTTATTTATCCAAGACATGAAAAATAAAATGATATTGCAGGAAAAATATGCATGGATGTACAATTATCACAATAGAGATGGCTCTCCCAGAATCCAAAAGAAAAACAAAAACCTTTCAAGTCAATTGGCAACCCAGGTGCAGGCTTGTTTTCGCCAGCTTCAGACACTGCCTTTGTGACGATTTTTTTAAATTTTGAGGAAGATGATGTGAAAGTATGGTGGAAGCATTGCCCAGATGTTATATGAGAAGCACTGGAAAGCTTAGACCGTGTTGCTCCTTGATGATCAATGCCAACACTTGCGACCCCTGCTCTAATTATTCTTCCAGCTGAGAAAAGAGAGGGTTTGAAATTTGCAGTTTGCAAGCCGGAAGCTGAAGCCACTGCCATTTTCGAAATATATAATCTTGTCGAAAAAAGTCGAGACCCTATGCAAAATCCCTGAATTAGAATTAACAAGACACAGTAACTAGAAATAAGGAATTCAGAATAATGTACCCAAATTCAGAGTATTGCACCCATCAACCCAGATAAAAGCAATGTGTGGAGATGTGTCCTGTCAAGCAATTGAGTCAAGTATTTATGTTGCTGGAGAGATAGCTTTGACTTTGTTAAGCACCAATTATCAAGTGATTCGTTTTTTACTTAACTTTTACATAACAATTTTTCTCATATGGCATCAGTGCCAAGTACTAAGTGAAAAT
Organism: Nyctanthes arbor-tristis; assembly: GCA_963692815.1. Lineage (NCBI taxonomy): Eukaryota > Viridiplantae > Streptophyta > Magnoliopsida > Lamiales > Oleaceae > Nyctanthes > Nyctanthes arbor-tristis. Next base: position 7,914 of record CAVNYN010274688.1, read on the forward strand.
TCCGCAGATTATATCATTAGTTCCAAGTTGTACGTGAAAAATGAACATCTCAACTCAATCATCAAAACTGAGAGCTCCCTTGGCCATTGGCTGACTTAGGGTGATATCTTTCTATTTTAATGCTTGCTCTTTTAGTTTTTCAGATTATTGTTTCCCGATTTTGTTAACATGATTCTTTCAGTTCAAAAAAAAAATAATAATAATAATAATAAACAGAATAAAAATGCAATGAATTTTTTATTTTATATATTATTTGGACTGATGGAATATATATAAGTTGAATATAGCTATTTCATTCTTCTTACAATTGTAACTTCTCCAAAACTTTGCTCCTTTCGCTTGGATTTTAGATGTTTGATCTGACTTATTTTCAAATTTTTTCTTTTTTCCCCATATCAGGCCGGAGTACCCCTTTCTGGTAACCTTATCTAACTCATTTTGCTAAAATCCCAAATCTAATGAATGCTAGAGCAGGCACTGCATGAAACTCCAACACTTTGTTCCACTAGTTGGAGAGTGCATTGAAAAACTGAAATCACTTACATATATCAAGATGCCATTTTCTAATAGCTCCCTCAAACTTACACCGATTAAGGAAGAATCAAGAACCAATAGAAACAAAATTGATGATGGGGGACCTTAAGTCAAGAATCTAAGCAATTTAATTAATTCACAGTAATGTTATCTATACCAGACTACCAGTACTATAAGGATGATGCCAAACACTATTTTTCTTCTCAGTTCTAATCTGCAGAAACTTCAAAACCTCCAAATAACAAATGGATTTTTACTTTTTATTGACTGGGATATTTATTCAAAAATCTGAAAAGAATGATGCCAAAGTATATTTGACTCAATTCTGAAATGCAGAATTTTAAAAATCCTTCAAATATCAAATGGGTTTTTGATAAAGTGGGACAGTAAAACTAAAATATCAAACTAATGGACAGCAATGCAGGGTATATAGATATGATTAGAAAAGCTTATGGATACTTTAGTTCACTCAATGGAGCATCCGCAGAAGAAGAAAATCCTTCAAACAACAATGGCTTTTCAGCGAAGGTCCTCCCAAAGTATCATATTTACTCAATTAAGAGCTGCATAAAATCTAAAGTCAAAATGTCTTCGTATTAATCGCCGAAATGCCAACACATCTATACACACATAATTAATCGGACTCTTGGAGAATGAAAAAAAGTAGCCAAAAAAGAAAGACCTTAGTGCCACAAAGAGCGCCAAAGCTGAAGTCCGGTGACAGAAAATCGGCCGCGGCCACCGTGCTGAGTTGAGACTCGGGACGGGTTTTGAGATTGCAACCCGCAAGTTCTATTAATACACAGTAACGCTACAGTTTGGCTGGGGGCCTCCGCCTGACTAATAATTACCGCTGCTTGTTTGAAATTAGGGCTTTTGTTTTTTTTTTTTTTTTTTTTGTGGGGTGGGGGGGCGGGGGGGGCGGCAAAGGCAAAAATAATTCAATTGAAAAAAAATGAGAGAGAACAAAAAGCCTACATAGAATTTTTTTAATCTTCATTGTACAATGAAAAAAAGAAGGAAAAAAAAGAAGGCTTTTATTCTTCTCTTAAGTCAAGCAAAAATAAATTTGAATGGACACGAACCCTGTAAATTACTACAATATTTTATTCACATGGTTCTCATCAGTTTACACAAAGTTTTTTTTATCTAATATGCATTGTATACTTTTCTATTCATGTTTGTAAGAGTCTTTTTTGAATCCTTTTGAATTCAATTAGATGTTAAATGTTAATGTGAATGAACCATAACTATGTAGCCCTATTCCTAATAGATTGACCCCAAAATAGCATATCCAAATTATAAGAAAGCCAATAGATGCCACAATTGTAGAATTTTTACCCTTTAATTTTATATTGGTTCGAGTATGTAAATAAATCGCGAATACGATCCAAGTAATAAAGGCCCAAGTTTCCTTTGGGTGCCAACTCCAATAGGATCCCCGTGCTTCGTTAGCCCATACTACTCCAGAAAATATCCCTATGGTTAAAAAGATAAATCCTAGACTAATAATCCAATAACTCTAAAAATCCAATTGTTGAATAAATTGCGACCTGTAATAATTCTTCGGAGAAAAAAAGGAAGTATTTTGTAAAATATTGTATCTTTCATTCATATATTCGATTTCACTAAAGAAAAATAACCCATTTAAAAATGATTACTCAAAAAAAAAACTTTCTGTTTTTTCTAATTACAATGACCAGAAGTGCTACTGATAATAATGATCCACATAAAAGGGCTGCATAACCAAATATCATCATACTTACATGCATTATTAACCACTCGGATTGAAGAGCGGGTACTAATATTGTAGATTCATGTATTTCAGTTAAAAGACCTGAAGTAGCAAAGCCTTGGATAAAAATAGCACTTGGTCCTATTATTGTGCTTGATAATTTATGATTTTTTTTGAAATACGGAACTATATGAATAAGGGAGAAACTCCACGAAAGAATGATTAATGATTCATATAAATCACTTAGTGGAAAATGTCCCGAATAAATCCAACGAGTAACTAATAATCCTGTTATACAGAAAAAAGTCATTATCATGCCCTTTTCTGACGAATCATAAAGTTTTATGATTTCATCGACTAAAAAAGTTATCAAATAAATTGTAATTACAATTGCAACGATCAAATTCTTGTTAACTTTAACAACTATTTTAATACTTGACTTGTCACTTTTCTTTGTAAAAAAAATTCTTTTTTATTTATTTGATACTATTTGACCAGTAACCTTCTAATAGTACGGTCTATTGAGACTTAGGCTCTGTTTTGGAATTGCTATTAGAAGCTCAATTTCCCTTTTTTTTTTAGAAGCACGGCTGATAAAAGTGTTTGGTAAATTTTAGAAAAAGTAATTATTTGAGAAGTAATAACATTTGAGAAACAATACAAATATAACTTTTCAACTTTTACTTTTAGCTTCTCTCATTAATAATAATTAAATTATCGAATTTAACCATATATCTAATTTTTTATACCTTTTCATATATTAAATAAAGATAGAAAAAATTTGCAAATCATCTTATGCAACAATCTATTTTATTTAAATTTTCTCATTAACTCATAATGTATTTGATTGGGCAATATATATGTTTATTTTATTTTTTATATTTTTATTATTTGGTTAATAATAATTTATCCAACAAAAAAATTGAATAAATTTTTACTTTCAAGTACTCCTTGTTGAAAAATTTGTAAGAGAAGATATATATTACATATTATTCATAAAAGAAAAAAATAAGGACACCATATAATAACAAATAAATATTTAAATCGTGTACTTTTTAGTAAATATAAACTGTGATAGCAATCAAATAGTTAAATTTACCAAATACTTAAAAACTGTTTTTAAACTGTACAGTAATCTTAGCGAAAAATTTACCAAATACTAAACTGATTTTTCTCATAGTAGTTTTTTTATCCAGCACAGCAGAAACTACTAATTGGAAAAACTCCAACAGTACCAAACTAAGTCTTAATAAACTTTGATAGCTAAATTTAACACTTCTAATGTAATTGTTAAACAATTTCTAAAATTAACTTGCCACATGTCATTTATTAATCAATAAAATTACATCCTCTTTTTTTTTTTATGTTTCTAGCTAAACACAACCAATGTGGATGCTCTAAAAGTTATGTATCTAATGCTTCGAGAAAATAATCCTGCCATATGTCAAACAAAAAGTATTAGAAAAATAAAAAATGATGTATATTAAAAAGAACTTATCAAAAGACACGTATACGCTTTGCTTGGAAAGGCCTATTTTTCAAAAAATTTAAAGTAGTACGGTTTATTATGCTTTGAATGGACCCAACACAGCAGTTGGTTTCTGACTACATTTAAGGAAAATTACTAGTATACCTCTAACCCTAATTTAAACCTCCCTGGGAAGTCTATTTCCAAACAGTTGGCAAAATAGGACCCGGGCCCCTTTACTGTAACTTGTCATTGACCGCTATCAATCAATGGCACTTGTACCTCAGTTGTCTCCCTATTTAAATTGAAATTTTTTTTTCTTGTTTTAAAATTTTGCCAAGCTAGGTAATAGTAGGATTATTATATTTTCAACAGGAAATTCCCAAAAAAAAAAAGTCCAATATTTAAGTGGCATTTCCAAACATGTCCCCTTTTTTAAATTTGGACAAAAATGTCACTTTTTGACTTTTTTTTTTTTTTACCCTTCATATTTTCTCTAATTTACAACTTCTACTAATACCTTTCCCACCCCAACCAAATCCTACCCACCAACCACCATCTCCACACCACCTCCAGCCACCATCTCCAACTGCCATTCCCAATCCCTCTTCCCCCAGATCACCAATCTATAGCACCAGATGGGTGTTGCGATCGTAACACCCATAAGGCAGGCATTGTAGATTGCAGCAAGTGCTATGAGCACCACCTTTTGCTATCCACAAACCATCACATAGGTGCTATAACAGTAGCACCCATGTGAAACCCTATGGGTGAACTTCTAATGGAGGCAGTGCTGCAATTTACAGCGGTGCTAGAAGTTTCACTACTACAAAATAACACAATAGGCGTCGATTATATTGATAAATAGGCGTCGTTTTGAAGGCGACACATATGGCAGCGACGTATATTGTATAGGCATAGGCATCAGTTGTTAAACGACGCCTAAATATCACAATAGATGTCGGTTGTTGTGAACAACCGCCGCCTAAAGTAAATTTAAAAAATATATATAAAAAAGAAACAATAGGCGTCGGTTGTACCATTACAACCGACACTTATTGTTTACTTTAGGCGTTGGTTCAAGCCTTTACAACCGACGCCTATTGAATTTTTTTTAAAAAAATTAAAAAATTAATTAGAGAATGTAATATGATAGAAAAATGGATAGAACTGCATGCATATATCACAAATCTACAATCCTTGTCAAGAAATTCAACGCCATAAACTCAATTGAAAATTAAGTTTTAGATTATACAAAAAAAATGGCTTTTTTACTTTTCCATTCTGTATCCCATTCGACTTGATAGTAGTAAGAGCCAAGTCAATCTTCTCAATTAGTACATTGGTTTAGGTAAGATGCATCATAGTCTCCACACATACCATGTTCTACATCCTTCTCGCAATCTCCAGCGTCAGATCCGTAGTGGAACCTCTAGCCCTCTATTCTTTCAAACAGATTGTTGACACCATCCTCCATCTTGGGCGGGAAAAAAACTCGAAGGAAAACACAACCCTGTAGGCATCATTGGTTTCCACCTCCCGAATCTTTTCTATAACCTTCATTTTCTACAGTTACAAGTACAAATTTGACCAAAACTTCAAGAAATGGTGTGATGCGGGTGTGCTCAGCCTGTCGACAAATCTGAGATAGATTACTTGGAATATAAACAAATCTACAGCCGTGAAGAACCTGCACATGAGGTAATTAAAAAAGCAAACATGAAAAAAAAATTAGAAAATCATAACCCATAAATTTGTGAATGCAAATAGAAGACACAAAAGAATCTGAAAGTGGGAGAGAACGAATGTACAATATGGTTTTTGTAATATCTATGTACAGTCGTATTAAAATTGGGAGAAAGGACCGGTTGCATATTGAAATAGGAGGGGGAAGAGAGAGAGAACACAAAAGTCAAGAAGCGTATGGAGCAAGATTCGCAGGGAGGCAGAGTGCACAGAAGAGTGATGGACGTTGCACAAAAAGGGGCATAGTCAAAGAAAAAGAAGAAGTGGCAGAAGATCCAGGCCAGTGCTTTTAATTATAACTAGTATTTACACCCGTGCGTTGCACGGGCAGTTTTGATAACAATGTATAATTTTGCCATAATTGCATAATAGACAAATAGAAACAAAAGTAATGAACATAACGTTAATTTAAGATAAATAAAAATAAAATGAGCACATAATTACAAATTTTGAAAAACCTCCTTATATACAACACTAGTCGTTTTATTCATTGGTTTTCCATCTTTATTGCATATGAGTATCTTCAACCCAGCACAATTTGTCACTCAAGACACTGTGACATAAAACTGACCATGACAGAACACTTGTTTCTTAAGAGATAGCCCGCCATGAGAAAGAGATTGCCCTTGACTTTTATTAATAGTCATGGCATATGAAACTACTAATGGAAATTGTTTTCTTTGGAATTTGAACGGTAGTCTCACATCTGATGAAGTCAGTGGCATTCTTGCAATTATAACCTCATCTCCAGCATGACTTCCTGACAGAATTTTAGCTTCTAAAACATGCTCTTCCAGTTATAATAAGTCTTGTTCCATTAAACAATCCAGCAACAGGATCAATGTTTCTCAATAACATCACAAGAACACCGACTTTTAACACCAGCTCAAAGCTAGGAACACCTGAACATTTGATGCCATTCAAAAATTCAACAGAGTGAATATTTTGAAATAAACTTGTTCCTCTCTCTGTGCGACATAAACTATTTGAACTAAAATAAATCCTTGCTTCAACTTGATTAATATTAACCATATGATCATTTATGGTCTGCACAACGTCAAGCGTCGGAGCTAGTATAGCTTTACCTTGCAAATATGACACATCATCAAAAGTACCAGAGAATGAAGGATATACACTTTCGACAATTGATCGCACTGGATTATCTGAAGCAATTATTAGAAGATCATTTGGTACCTCTATTGTTACAATACCATCATTATCATCACCTAAAGTTCCATCTCCTATACTTAATATCCAGTTAGAAAATGTCCTCAATTGCAATCCACCCTCATCATCACCTAAATTTTGAAGCCTCATATTCTTTGTCAATTTTAAAACCTTGCAATGAGTCCACAAAGGTAATGCATTAATGGCAGCATGAACAATATCTTGCCTAGTCCCTTTCGGAATAACCGAAAGTATCTGTCGAAAGTCTCCATCAAATACAATTGTTTTACCTCCAAAAGGTTTAGATTCACAATGCCAATTTTCAGTCCTCATAATATCACGCAAAGTCCTTGCCTCAAAACAATATCTATGCATCATCGGCGCCTCATCCCATATTATTAATTTTGTTTTAACGATAAGTTCTGCAAATAGACTTCCTTGTGTAATGTTACATGTTGAGTCTTCATTTGGATTTAGTGGAATAGAAAATCTTGAATGAGCCGTGCGACCACCAAGTAACAAAAGAGACGTTATACCACTTGATGCAACATTTAACACTATTTCACCCTTTGATCTTATGCTAGCAGAAAGTGTCTTCCAAATAAATGTTTCCCCTGTTCCGCCACAACCATAAAGAAAATATACACCTCCATCGACAGACTCAACTGATTGCATAATGGTATTGTAAACAAATCTTTGCTCATCCGTCAACATCTGAAAAAGTTTTTTGAACTCTTCTAATAAAGAATTGACATCATATCTCAACTCATCATAAATAAGCCGGTTTTCAGAAAGTGAGGTATCACATTCTTTAGGGTACGACATTGATGGAAAATCATGTAAACTCTTGCCTCGAGTCTCAATATCTTTTCAATCTCCAACAAAGTTAAATCCTGAATTTCTTCGTCTGTTAATCGTAACTCTAATTTGGAAAGAAAAAAGTATAATGAGTTATAATATTATTATAAGGCACAAAATTTATATAAGATAATTTAACCACATAAGAAAAGTAAAAAAAGATAGGTAAAAGTTTAACAACTAAATATAAAATTTAACTAAATTGAAAATTTATCAAAATATTTCATTACCTTCATTTCTCAAGATACGTCTGCGTATGAAAAGAATGTCATCTGACAAATATTTCAAACATGCCTCCCATACGAATGCAGGATGAGAGAAACATTCAGAAATAAGCAATGTAGAAAAAAGAGACCTCAATGACTGAGCAGAACCCCAGTGACTTGTCTCCGCAATGCCGTCTATATATTCTTTATCATATCAAGCAAACCACAAGCATAGCAAGCATCGCGAAAGGTGTCGTATTGAATGCCATTAAAAGTTCTAATTTCTTCATAGCAAGTTGGACCTCGCATTATGTTCAACAATGTTCTCAAATAATACAATTCACCTTGATCAAGAGAAACATAAAAAATTTCAAGTTGTCTTAGCGTCCATTCCTTCTTATCACGATCTCCACACAAATTTTGTCGGAAATTCAATATAAGTCAACTGTCTGGCCTCACTATACTTTTGATTCGCCTTCATCTAGGCAGTAAACATACTATCACGTAAAATATGACGATTGACAATTTCTTCCATTGGTTCATTTTCAGAATAATACACACTTTGAGATCAGGAAGGTGAAATGACAACCTTTCAACAGCTAGTTCCTGAAAATGTATATCATAAGCAAACAACCGCCAAACCGTCTCACAAGGTGAGATATATCTACAATCTAAATACATTTTAATCTCATCAACAGAATCCTTGGCTCTATCGTCACCAGCACTTTGATAAAAACTTGCAGTCACCCGATCATGGCCTTTGTTGACATATTTAAAAAGATATTTAATTGACCTGGACTGATTACACTATTCTATATTAATATGAGCACCATATCTCAACAAAAGATAACAGTTATGAGGAACAACATATCTATTCACTACAAGAAATATCACCTGCAGCGACGACAATTTCCAACGACACTGAAAATCGTCGCTATAGGTTCGGCTATAGCTGCGACAAGCAGTCGTCGCAGTAGGCTAACCCCTGTAGCGGCGACAAAATCATGTCGTCACTGCAGGTTGTGGTTATAGCGGCGCCAACATTATATCTATAGCGGCGACATGAAAAGTCGTCGCTATACAGTTGGCAGGAAGACTTTCCCGCCTTTGAGGAGGCCTATACCAACGACTTCTCGTTGCTGTACATACTGTGTTCGTTGCTATTATTGTAGTAATTTATATAATATATATTGTAAATGCAAATAATGAAATGAAAATCACTTTAGCTCAATTGGTGAAATGCTTGGAGTGTGAAAGGGAGCTCCCGGGTTCGAGCCTTGGCTGAGGCAAAATAATGCCTCAATTAAACAAGGCGGAGGCGGGTCAAGGTCCCGGGTCGGGTCGGGTCGGGGGGTGACGGGTCGGGTTCAAATATTTTTTGTGGCCCAAAATCGTGGGGTCTATAGCGACGACATCCATGTGGCCTCTATAGATGTCGTTGCTACAGGGTTTGGAGTCGTCGCTATAAGGCAACAGGTTCGGGCCAATAGTAACAACGTCGTCGTCGCTAAAAGTCACCGCTATAGACCTACCTCGGCGACTTTTGGGCATGTAGCGGCGACAAATGTCACCGTTATTGGCGGCATTTATTGTAGTGATTATCAAGTTCTATGCCACTCTTTCTTACGGTCCTACCATTCCTATGACGTCTATAAACTGGATATCCATAATCATCTACAATAGTGAATTCAGTAAATTTTTTTGGGTAATGCTTTGTGCATCGACCATCTAGATCTCATTTTTCCACATGGACCATGAACCATAAGATCTTTTACATTCACATAATATTCTGGATCACTAACCTTATCTGGGATCTCTGCAGAAATAATCATATCAATGTGTTCTGTAGTTGGCTGCAAACCACCACGAGTTAACCAAAAAAGAATATGCGCATGTGGTAAACCTCGTTTCTGAAACTCAATCATGTACATTGCTGAAAACAATTCAAACACAAGAGAGAAAATAAAAATTTAGCACTAACTTACACACACTAAAATATTAATGCATTAAAAATTAAAACACATATATATTACCTGCACAAACAGGACCAAATATTTCATTTTGACGAAGATCTTTCATAAGTTGATCTAATTTAGCCTTGAAGACTCTGCATAATATATCAAGTTGATCATCTGCCGCCCTTAATGGTGGTGTCCCTTTCTATTCCTTGCCAGAGGCCCCCTTCTCATATTGTCATTATGCTGCTGGCTTTACATACGGTTGCATAAATTTATTTTCTCTTTTAGTTATAATATATAGGTGATACAAAAACTTGAATCACTTCCCTATGGAACAGGTGATAGACATGCTATGTTGTTGGGTGGATTATCAGAATTCGTTGGCAGTTAATTTACACCTTTCAAGAATTAAGGATTACCTGTGGGTGGCTGAGGATGGAATGAAGATGCAGGTCTACTTTATAATTTACTTTCTGGCTTTTCATTATATATGCCTCTCCCTTGCCACGGAAATGTGATTTTCTAACTTCCTTTCTTCTTTAATGCCATGCAATACTAAGTAATCCATACTGGACAACCAAAAACTGTTTTTTATCATGACTAAGTAATTATACATATTCAAATGTAAGTGCAAGAATCTAGTGTGTAACCTACTGTAAATGAATCAGTGCAGGGGTTAAGTGGATCTCAATTTTGGGACTTCGCTTTTTCAGTACAAGTGGTGTTCGCAACCGGTCTTTCCAACGAATATATGATTTGATGCTTAAGAAAGCACACAAGTTCGTCAAAATGTCACAAGCAATTACTGCAAAAATTACTTATGTTCCTATTCTTCCTTTCAAATTTAACAATGTATGCGCAAAGTTAATTGTTTTCAGGAAGAATGTTTTTGCAGCTAATTTAATTGCTTTCAGGAAGAATGCTTTTGTTGTTAATAGTTTCTATCAATAGTGGACGGTTACTAATAGTAGGCGGTTATCAATATTAGTTAATTTGTTTTATCATTAGTGGGAAGTTACCAATAGTGGTTACCAATAGTGGGCGGTTGCCAATAATAGTTAATTGTGTATCAATACAGAGCGGTTACAAATAGTAGTAGGACAAAAAAAATAAAAAAGATTCTCTCAAATAGAATCTGAAACAAAATTGAATTGAATCTTTTTCAATTGAAGATTCAATTTATTTCTGTTTTTATTAATATATAGATATATGATATAGGTTTGATCACCTCTCTTTTGTTTTTATAATATATGCTAGTTGAGGCGTCGGTCCCTTTTAGGACCAACTCCCCTTTGCTAAATGGGCGTCGGTCCCTCAAAAGGGACCAACGCCTATTTTCTAATTGGCCGTCGGTTGTCATTTGGCGACCGACACCCATTGTACAACTATAATAGGGGCGTAACCGACTCCTATAGTACAACATTTGTTTTTAAAATTGCCACTGCGTATAGTTTACGCTTTGTTGTCTTAAAAATCGATGCGTATTCCTTATTTTTTTATCTAATTCTGTAGTAATGTTTCGCTGTTGTCGGTGGTGACAAAGTCGAGCATTTGGGGGTTAGATTTAGGGTTAGGGTTTGGTGTTAGATTCCATTTTTAGTCCTCTATGTGTTAATTTTGGCCATTTTTAGAAATTCCCTATTTTCAAACATATCGCATTAATTTTAAATAGGACATTTGGACAAATAGGCCATTTTTGGAGTTGGATAAGGAAAAATGGCCAAATACATAAGGGTTTGGAAAAATGGTGATTTTTTGGGTAAAAGTACATAAAACACCATTCTTGCAAAAATTGACAAAATATAAATAGATGGTTCTGATTTGGTGTAGGGAAATCATCCTAATGGCTCAAATTGGAGATGTTGGATGAGTTAATTAAAACACACACTGGACATTTTCTTTTACACAATAGACAAACATATTTGGAGGAAAAAAATAGATGACAAATATAGAATTTCTCTAAACGTCGAATTTTTCCAACAACAAATGTAATGTGTTTAAACTTACATAGGTAATGTAACTTGTAATTGTGGAATACTACATTTAGGTTAGAAAGAAATTTAGTATTTTCTTAAATGTAGAATTTTTCCAACAATAGATTTTATGTATAATTTCCCTAAACGTATAATATTTCCAACAACAGATGTGATATGTTTAAACTTACAGTGATAAAGTAACTCGTAATTGTAGAATACTACTACATTTAGATTATACAGAAATGTATAATGTATCTAAACATAGAATTTCATCGTTTGGTGGTCGTGCTTTGAAGTTCCAGCAGGCATGCATTTTGCGGGGTTCGATTATGGGTGGATGGATTTGGGGCTTAGGGCTTTTGCTTTAGTTATTTGAATCCAATTTCTGAATATCTGAATTTGTGTTTATTTCTTCTGAATCATCTATGATATAAGTTCCCAATGAATTTTTGTGTCTTTTTTTATTGTTTATGAAAATACAATTACAAACTGCATGTTAGCATTACAAATGTGTATAAATATATAAACAATTGAGTAAATATTAGTAAATATTAATTTACTTTAGGATGGCACCTAGTAAATTTCAAGTTAGGGTAAGAGCACTGTTGTCCATAATTTGACATTTTAGCCATGGGTGCAAATGTGTAAAAATTTAGATATTTTTCCGAATGCTTTTGACATTTCTCCCAATTTCCTCATTTTAAATCCACGTGTGTGTGAGGTAAGGCATGACATTCTTAATCAACTTTTGAATTTAGATGTGCTTAAACACTTCGTGCTACAAGCACAGTCAACGCTTGACAAAGTGCAAAATGTAGCCCAACGTGAACAAGAAGCTGGAATTTAGGTGTATCTAAATACATATATTAGAATCATGTTCAAAATTAATTAATAATGTTAAATGCTACCATCAAATTGCTCCCAAAAATGATCTCTAGTCATACATCTAGTGCTAGATGCATATATAGTCAGAGATCATTTGACAACTTACACCACACGTAGGTTGTCCAAAAAAGATATCGATAATCCAATTGTGTCAGCAAAATTGTACATAAGTTTCTCAACTCTTTTAAACAAAGCAACTAGATCCCTAGAATTTTACTTTCTGAAAAAAAAAAAAGGATTCGTAGAATTTTATTTTCTGAGAAACATAGTGATACAGGGGGTTGAAGGATATCCAAAGACCTATTAGTTCAACTTCTGATCTCCTAATAAAACAATTAACATAGTTAGTGTAAACTACTAGAACTAAGAGATGATTCAAATTGTATTCCAATAGTTAGGATATTTGTGTTCCAAATCAGATGTCCTGGATTTAAACTACACATCCCCCTCCTAGAATTTCCCTCCCCTTATATTCCCCTGTGTATCGGAAAAAAAGCTAGAAACTAAAAATTCTACTAATGCAAAGATAGACAAGTTTAAAACTCAGTTGCACTTTTTCAAAAGAAATGCAACTTTAATTTCCCAATTATGTTGCAGTTGTGTTAAGTATTTATGTGAGTATAACACAACTAGAATAATTGTGTTTGTTTGGATGAATGTTATACGTCGTCTTTTTCTTTCTTTCCCCATCATTTTTTTCCTTTGCATTTTTTTTTCTTTTCCGTTTTCCTTGTGTATTATTATTAAATTCACAGAATCATATATGTCTGGACAAAAAAGGGGCTCAAATACCTGAACCCAGCATGGACAAGCCAATGCATGACAAAAAAGGGGCTCAAAAAAGGGTATTGAAGCAAACGTTTTAGGTTCTGGGTACCTAAACCCAAGAACTAACATGTTTGGATGGTTTTTGATTTTGGTCATGAAACCCGAAAAGCTCGAACACAGGATTTACCCCTTTTTGCCTAGTTTATAGGCCTTAATTTTTTGTCTAACTTTGACATACAAAGCCAACACACACAGAGAGACAGAACCCTAACTCGGCTCCTCTCCTCTTCAAATCTTGGTTTAATTTTTTTCATACTACGATTCAATTTGGGGCCATTTTGTGCAAATGGACTATGCTAATTTGCTCCTTTTTATCGTAGGCTGGTTGATGTTTTCATGTAGATTTTATACATTTAAGTGCTATTTACTTCCGATTAGGCATTATAGAATATGCGTTACATACTAGAACAATACTTGAAATATTAACTGAACGGGCTTATGTTTTTCAAGACCAAACCCAAGCCTGAACAAAAATATGCGGTCTAGTTGTGGTGATTCCAATACTTTTATCTGAAGCCCAAACGCCAGGCCTAAAATCATGCATTGGAGAAGATTTTCTTGAACAAGTGCCCAGGCCTAAAAAGCGAGAGTGATTATTTTCGGGCCACCAGCGGATAGATGGCGCTATTGGGACGCTACTGGCTCTTTCATTTGTTCGTTTTCGTATAAGGTTCAAATCTTTCTTCACTTTTATATCCCCATCTATCAATTCTCGTATCTAATTTGGTTACTTTATAGATAGGAGATAAATACTGTTATCTCATAAACTCGTACGTAATTTGAAAGTGAACAAGAGTTTTGTACGTTGTAACGTCTCATAAATGTGCACGTAAATATTTCCATCACTGTCATAAATTTGGAACTCCACGCAATGTATATACTCACTAAGTGAAACAAGTGGACTCATTTTGTGGCGATTAACAATCCTTCATTCCCTTCCACTAATATTTCCCTTACTAAACTTGGAACTATTATCTGTTGCTTCATTTCCTTTACACGTACGGACCTCAAAATATTTGTTGGCCACTCGAATATAGATGATTATTGCATCAATAATAGATCAATAATAGATCGTTGTCACTTTCAATATTCTTTTATTGAAGTATATAAGTTTAACTGGAAGGCATTTTTCTTCTACATTATTGTTTCATTCTAGCTAGCTAGCTAGCTAAACAAGTTCTTGAAGCATCTATGTTCATCTACATTTATTTCTTCTTTGATAACTTCTTTTCTAGCTAGACGAGTTCTTGCATTGAGACTTTTTGTTAACCTCCGTCTCTAATTAAACATCAATTGGAAATTATATGAGGAAAGGATCCCGAGTTGATGCATCTTATCGAGCGTGAAGAAATATTGGGAACTCGATTCTTGCAGTACTCTCTGTAAATTGCTTCCTCAAGTCAATTTGTCTTGATGCTTTTTCTCTAGGAAAAACCCCATCTTCGTGTAAATGGTAAATATTTCTCAGAACATCGGTTGCTCTAACACTATCACATATAATCCTTATTTTCTTTGCATGCCTACATCTCTTCTTGTAATTATATACATGTAGTAGGGGTGTTTTGGTTAGATAATAAAATTACTAAATATATGATCACTTACGTAGCAAACTCACAATTTTTTGTTGCACTATTTAAAGTTTCTTTGTCTTTTTAGTTGACAGGTTAGAGATATTATGGTTCATGCCTGCATTGACACTCGAATTTAATGTCTTTTACGATTATGAGACAATATATGAAATCCGGAGTTAATTTGGTCCCAGTTTAATTAGTTAGTTTGATCGTACAATATACTACTAATTAATTTTCACCTAACCACAATTTATTCACCATTATATATCTATATATATTTGAGGGTTATATTTATTGGGGGTTGGGAGTATTAGAATTAATTAGAACCATCTATTTTCTATTCTATAAAGTTAAAAAAAAAATAAAAAAAAATTGTTTTGTGATATGATGATCAAAGTCAATATTTTATTTTAACCAAACGTTGGTATGACTTTTGTTAAAACTTTTGGCCAAATTTACTAAAAAGTTTCATAAAAAGGACCATGATATTATTTACACTACATTTCTTTTTTATCAACTACGTCTCGACGATACATGATTCAATCAACTATCTAGAACTTTCATATTTCAATTTCGGGGTTTCAAGTTTGAATTTATCTTCTATTTTATAGTTGATTGTAATCTAATAATTTGCTTTCTTGTAATCTAATAGAATTTATCTTCTAGTACTGTAATCTAAAAGAATTAATTTGCTTTCTTGTTTTCAGTATTATTAATATTTTACATTGAGAAATTGAAAATTAAAAATAGTCAGCAAATACTTCTAAAGAGAATAGACCCTTAAGTTTCATGCTTAAACCGTTTTTCTGTAACATTCTCAAAATCTCAAGTTAAATATATATGGACTTTCTATACCAAACATGTAAAGAGTCTTGTACCAGACATGAAAAGAGTCTTTTTTCTTTTTTTGCCCCGTTCGACCCATTCATCTATAATAATCTATAATTAATTAATTAATTATAATTAGTATCTCTTTCATTAATCTGCAGACATAGCTTGATCTGCTGCAGTTTTGACACGCACTGAACTTGATCATGGAGAGTACACAGGTTTGAAACCTAACATGTATATGAACATTTAAACTTGTCAAACCCTCCCTGCACCCCCCCCCCCCAAAAAAAAAAAGGTTATTCTAGTCGATAACTTCAGTTCATTAGTGCCAGCATGTTTGGTAAATAGTTGCAATTCTTTTTTTTTTTTTTAAAAAACTTATTCGTTTGTGTAATTTTTTTCACCCAGAGATCTTTAGGACCTGATGAAGATGAGCAGACAAATAGCAA
>CAVNYN010274689.1:0-14125 GCA_963692815.1 Nyctanthes arbor-tristis
CTACAGAAAAATTGAGCAACAAGTTGCAATGTATACATAAGTAGAAATGATGTTGGACCACAAGAAATTATTTTTGAAGAGTGAATGAATTATTTTGTTACATGTTCAATGAATGAATACTAGTAATAGTAATAATAGAATTATTACAAAAACAACATTCTTCCTTAGCACCGCACGTCACTTCTATTAATATATCTCAAATAATTGGTACAAAGTGTGCTATTCATTAAGTAGGAAAATAGATTTCCCTACAGACGCTCTTCCGATCTAACCGATATATTTTACAACACAATAGGTTGTGCTACGAAATTTTAGTCCTCATGGTAGCATGCTGATTATCCTTCATGCCATCTTATAGGATTAAATTCGGGCTCTGTTTAACATGTCACCAGCTCCACCCCGACTAAACCATCCACGAGACCTAATCCGCCTTCTCTCTACTGTCTCCCGCATCTCTCGGTGACTGTCAAAATCGGCAGCATCCTAGTTGCCGACAGTCATCGGGAGAGAGAGGGGACAGATCGAGGTGGACTGGTGGAGAGAAGGGGAGTGGGGTGGGTGAGTTGGGTGCTTTGTATAGTAGGGCCCGATTTTAATCTTAGCATGTCAAGTAAGATGACATACATAAGAGAAATGCTAGAAAAATTTTATTTTGAGTGGATAAGCGGGGAAAAGAGGTTATTTATTGGTCTTGGGTCAACTAGGACAGACTTCATTGTATATGGTGGTTGAGTAATCACACTCTTCTATTTACCACTTGACCAAGAAAAAGACATTACACAGCAGCCGCACCCACCCCGACCACCTTGCTTTGACAAGTAGATATTGTACTAAACAGTATCATATCCACTTCATTTTTTTGTAATAACAATAAATAATTAACAAACGTGGCGTGCATTTGTAGAATAGAATCGGATGTCCTGTGTCATAAAATTACCATATATTTGATTACATTATGCGTGACTACTGTTAATCAATCAACATTTTCCCCTACATTTCCAAATTAAAAGTGGGCTTGAAAAATAAAAAAGGGACTTCGATGGTACAGGCAGCATCATATTTTCATCATGTGTTAAATTGAAGATATATAAATAAAATAAATGGTAGGAAATACTTTGCGCTACCAATTAGTGGGGTGTAACAAGAAGGACAGACATGTAGCAAGTAGGAATAAGGAAGTAAATGTTTTGTTTTTATTGGTAGGCCAGTACAATAATATGTCAGTTGAATGGTAGAAGAACATTTTCGACCAATTAAGGATGAGAAATTACTAGGCAACTTGACACATTATTAATACAATTTTTCTATAGGGCCAACGGATGTCTATTGCTTTTCCTCACATGTACAAAACGGTAGAGTCTATTATTTTTCCTCAAATCAAATACTGCTATCTAAACATGTGGGCGCTATAAATGGAATCCGCGTTGGCTGCACCTAGAATTGGAAGTAATTTTATGCGTGCGTGCATATATGTCAAACATCTAAGCTACAAGCATCTCACACTTGTAGTCTAGATGTATGCCACGTATTATGAGCATGCATAATAACATGCATGCGTTGACAAAATAAAATTTTTCCTAGAATTGGTTATTAATGTGACATTTGAATTGATTCCTATGCCCTTGGTCAGAGGTTCGATTTCTCACCTCTACAACCTCCTTATATATATATATATATATATATATGACGAGGATATGACCAAATAGTGCGTGAAGAATTGGGTTAGATCGATTTAGGTTTTGAGTGTGATTAGTTATTGATCAATTTTTAATCTCCTACATACATACACGCATTTTGTTTTATTGCACTTAAACACGCAACTCAAAATTCTATTCCCCGGCCTAATAAATGTGTCGTGTTGAATAGCGAAATGTTACAAGACATTGCGTCTACGTACCAAATAATTTTAGATCACTCGTTCTGGATTCGAGCTTCGATAGCACTCATCTTGGCATATGCGCCAACATTTTTCAGCACTATGACGAGACGAGGGCCCATCTTTTCGTTTCGCATCATATCGGCCAAGCTACGTTTTTATAAATGGCAAGTTGGTTGACGCATCATATCGATCAGATATATGGACGTGATAAATTGTGTCAGATTGATATTGCAATGGGTTGACACCTCATTGTTTATGAATGGGAAAATGTTATTTGTAAAGAAACCTTCATAACATTTTTTACAAAATAGGTTAATTTTGCCATCTTATAATCCGTGTGAATTGTGTGTTTAGGGAAAAATAATTTAACGAACGATAAGATGATGAGTTTAATCCGTTTTATAAAAAAAATTCTATCATTCATGAAAGGTTTTTGCATCAAATCTAAGTTTGAGAAAGAAAATGAAATGACTCGTTCAAGATCTATAAATATAAGAATTCATATTTTTCCATATCTTTAAGAATTCAATTTAAAAAGAGTTTTTGCTTATAAGTTAAAATTTAAAAATTATCAACTCATTTCCAGACCCCAAATCTGACTGTTTATTGGAGACCGAGTAATAATAGCATAAAATGTCTGTTTATAATTTAACAATTATGTACTTTGAGTTTCTGTTTATAATATTTAACAATTATATATAATAACGGCATAAACTTTGAGTTTTTAGCAAAGAAAACATTTAATGCATTCTTTTTTAATTTTTACCTCTTCCAAAATTGTAACAACTATCAAATATATGTTACCATGTTTGGTTAAGTCTATTTATAAAATAAACTAAAGTTGTTATTTTTTAATTTTTTTAATACAGACGTGTGCTCTTCCGATCTCGATAGGGGAGGGTAGGTGTGGTTCTAACCCGACACCTCATGTTCAGAACGCAAAAGCTCAACCATTATATTATTTAAATAAATTAAAATTGTTCTTTTGTAATACTCTTGTATCAAGACATATTTAGATAATCTTTTCTCTTTCTATTTAGAGATGAAATAAGTATCGAAACTATCTTTTCTCGATAAAAAAACATTATTTTTGGCACCAAAGCTAAAAGTTTAATGGGTATAAACCCCACCCATTTGGCTCTGGAAATGACGATATTCATCATGCGTGAAGTTGTTTAGCAAAGAGACTTGCCCACGTGCTAGAATTTGTCCTTTAGAGTAATGTTATTCATCAATTTATCACTATTAGTGGTCATCGTCATATATTTTAGTGCAGTGACATTAAATTATAATTAAAAAATGCTGATATATTTAAGTGGGCTTGTACATTATTTAGTGGCACTTAAATATAGTGATCCTTACCCGTGGTGACTAATGACACTATACATAATAATGCATTGGATGATACGTGTATGCATGGTCCCGTTAAGCTGTCCTGCAAACAACTTGTTGAGTGGGTCCATGGGATAATTTCTTTTCATTAGCGACACCATCAGGGTGGAACTGGAAATTTTCAAACTAGTAGGCTAGTAAGAAAGCTTATTTAGACAACTTTAACTGGACAAGCAAACAACCGTGAGATGCGAGAGAGAATACAACCGGGGACAAAGAGATATGGCATTTCAGTATTTTCTTTTTATTTTTTATTTTGGGTTGTAATTTTAGTTGATTTGAGTTTCTATTTATTTTGAGTCATTTAGTATTGGGTATTGTGTTATAGGCTAAGAAATTAGTGGGCTTGAGAGAGAATATTAGATAGAGGAACTTAGGCCTCACACCGTCTTTTTTTAAGGAATTACAATTTTACAGGATTTTTTTATTTTTGCAAATCTACATGATTTCCTCTCAAATATACACCCAATTTAAAGATATATAATCATATTATCTAATTTAATTTAATATAATAGTATCTAAATAAAATCTCTTTTTTATATTTAATTTAATATAAAGGCTATAGAGATAAGAGGACTCGAAGAACCCGTAAAATTCTTTTTTGTTTGAATTTTAATCGTGATACCTATCTAATGTATTGTTGCTTGAGAATTAGTATCCATACCTATTTAATTTAATTTTTTAATTAAATGGTAAGAAAAGGAGAAACAGAAACAAAGAATTTGTGTCTGACATAGAAAACAAACTCTTTCCACTCTTTTTTTCTCAACAACTTGCAAGGGGATCAAAAGGTTATATTCATTATAATTGTAAGTTAGTTCCACAGTAATTCCTCTCAATCGTTCTTAGTTTGGTTTTACAATTGTGAAGAACTAGTGCTTTGAGACATGAGGAAGAGGTAAAAGAAGATTCTGTCCAAGAAACAATAATAGGAAGTAAAATCAAATGTCTAATATGAGGAACATCCAAGAAACAGTCATATGAAGCAAAATCAAATGTCTAATATGATGAACAACACCTACAAGTGGTTGTTTTGAGACATGCTGTCCTTTTTTTGTTGCAAAAAAATAGTTGTTCGGCTTGTTTAATTACTTGTGGTTGTGTTTTGTTTAAAGTCAAACACGGCACATTCGATATCTGTTTTGTAGGTAAGTAGTAGAATTCTTGGCATCTTGCAATTTTTTCTCCATACAATGTTAGGTACATTATCGAAATCTATACCATGCGTGAAAACGATACGGATGAATATTTTGATATGTTCATTTGATATCAATGATTGTTACTAATTTACAAGTATCAACATACATTATCATAAACCACAATAAGCTACTACTATTGAATAATTATTTTGTTTCACAAGGTTTATTTTATTCTACAGTAGGTAAAGAATTGTTTCTATTACGTTTCTTTATTAATCAACATTTATTTATTCCTTTTTTTTTTTTTGGTTGGGGGTACAAATGAGGCAATTAATTGTTACCATTGCTCGATAATAGAACGAGCACAACAATGATATGAATACTATGAAATTTCATCCACTACTCGCTAAACTGGTTTATTAGTGAAAAATCAAAGAAGTTATTCTAAAATCCAAGTTGCAACCAATATAGAGAAACAACCAAAATGATAGGAAAAAGCTGATAATTAAATTTTTGTTACCATTGACACTAATTGACATGCAATACATGAATATATATGATAGTGAATATTTTGACACATTGTCTTGATACCAAAAGACTGATCCCTTGAGAGGCAATTTCATAGTGCCAAAACAAAGGCAATGAGGAGCTACTATGAGATTGAGGAGAGTTGAACCCAGAAACAGTGCAAGAAGACAAAAACAATGGCAAACAGAATATTTATAGAACTAATAAACACCTATACTTCATGTAAAAAATAATATTTTTCCCTGAAAACTCATTTTGAGAGATCTCATTTTGACACAATATCATAATACGATAAAACATAGACACAATGCATGGAATAAAGCATGGAGCTTCATGAACTCGCTAAAACCCTTTTGTAAGCCTAACGTTTTGAAACCAAATAATTGAAATTATTTTGTGTTTACGCTTCTACTTCAATTGCCTTCTAATAGCCCAAAAAGTGTAGAAACCAAAATTCTAGGAAACCATGCTCCACGAATTTTGAATTGGAATCCAATACTATGAAGTAAAGCCAATTTATCGAGCTTACGATGTCATCTAAAATATAAATAGTTAATGATGAATTAAGAATGCCAGTGATATTCATGAGATTGAAGTTCATAATAAGCAAACTACAAAGTGAGATATAGTGACTTTTACCCCTAAAATATTGACAGAGTTAGCAAATCAACCTAGAAGTGAAGATACAATAAATTTCACTCCTTAAATTTTGAAGATATGCACCTACATCCTTGTAAATATATATCACAATAATGGTAAGCTTCAATAAATTTTTGGTAGTCCCCTTAATCTGTTGGGTGTCATCAAGTACCAAAACATGTAGAGCACTGCCCCTTTCTATGTGATTTCCATATGCAGTTACCACTTTGTTCTCTGCTATATTTGTGTGTTTGAGGAAAATTAGATAACATGAAAATCCCTTCTCCAATCACTGCATTTAGCTACAGGGTAGAACTCTAATGAAACCATTGATCTTCAAGATAAGATAAAACTCTACAATAATATTTCAATTCAAACGAATAATTCTGAGATACAATCTCCATTTCTTTGCTAATACATTCAATCAACTCATAGTACAACCATGATCATTAGGAATCAAGACGCTGGTTACATTCTAATCTATGTATTGTTGACTGCATAAAAATGCACATTTAATATTCATCAATTATTCGGTAAAATTTGATTGCAAAAAAAAAAAAATATATATATATATTTGATAAAATTTCCTAAAATTATAATCTTACGGTGTATACTCAACTGTTGAAAGTGAAAAGAATGCATAATACAATTCTATATGAATCTCCATAGCTATGTTAGTCATCGTGATACTTGGTAGTAGAATAAGATAGTGTACAAGACATTACCACTTTCCAACTATAACTCAAAATTGGAAAATTCTGGAGAGATCTTCGAAATTTATATATATATATATATATTTGTGTGTGTGTATATAATATATATATATATATGTAGATATATATATTTGAATCATCAGGAGAAAGGTGATTTTGGTTTGATTCTTGATGATGTTGAAATCCCACAAAATCTACCTCAATGATAACTGCTTTAAATTATGATTGATTATCGGATTTTTTTTCTATAGATTTTTCATTATTATTATATTTAATTTTCAATATAATTAATTTTCACATTTACATTGATACATATTTTCAACAAATTTGTATATTTTTGCATTTTTTTTCTCAATTTGGTATTTTTAAAGTTCCAATCCAGATTTAACCTTTTTATCTAATGTACCCTTCTAGATATGTCAAAATTCTTTAGATTTTTTTAAAAAAACTAGTGGGCTCCAGCCCAACAGTGTCGTGAACTGGATCTGTCCATTTTGAATATCGTCTAATATCTAGTAAAACTAGAGCAAATAGGGGTGTTAGAATGACATGTCGAAACGGACGGTTTGCTAAACATTTTCGGAATCCAAGCATATTGGCGTATGTTTTTTCGTCAAATCCCATCTGAGTACGTTATACCTCTGCAGGTTCGTCTAGTTATTACTATTATTATGTGATAATTTTTTTAATAAAAAAATGCATGGTTAATAATATTAAAATATGATTTGTATTAACCAACTTTCTTTCTCGTTTAAAATATGAATAATTTAAAATAAAGCTTTCTTAATTAAAGCAAGATTTTTTTTTTTTTTTGATAAGCAAGCTTCTATTCACTCTGGGCATTATGGATGAATGTGGTGTTGTTAGTACTGGCCTACTGGGTTTGGAGGGGGTTTTTGAGTGGGCTAGCTTTTCTTGTTCTTTCCTCAGCCAACTCATCCTTCAAGAACCCGTGTTTGTTACTTGGTTTGTGAGTCCCTCATTTTTTGTCCCTCATTTTTGTCATTTGTACTTTCTTTTTCCATGAGACTGTGAAGGTCGTCGAGCTCAGTACTATATAAATCAAAGCTTAGTACTATATAAATTAAATTTCCCATAATATATATACACACACATTTCAAGAAAAAAATATCGACCCAACTTGGCAAATTGGCGTGACATTTGTGGGGTTTTAGGGTTAGATATATATACATGGCCATTGTACTTTTTTTAGTATCATTTTGGCCACTCAACTTTTGTTTTTTCCACCATGGCCACCTATAGTTTCCTTTAATGTCACTTGGACCATGCTTGCTGTCACCATGTCCATTAAATATCAATTTTATTTTTATTTTTTATAAATTTCAAATAAGTAGGAAAATGGTAAATATTGGTCCTGAACTTTTCAAAACTACAATATTTGACCCCCATTTTCCACTCCAATTCCAATCCAACCCCTTTCCAAACTAAAAGTTTACAGGAGGGACCTTGAATACAAATTTTGCTGTGCTTAACAACTCTAGATAAAATAAAAAGTTTGAGTGCCCGTAGTTACAATAAGTGAAGAGTTTGGTGACCACAATGAAAAAAAATTATATTGTTTATTTTTGCTACATCACCAGTTAATGTGCTAGATACATCATAGTCAATCAGTCATACAATACTGTAACAACCGTAATAATAATCTTTACAGCAAATACAAAGTAATTAAATTTTATTATTTAGCCGGACAACATATAAAAATTTTAGATTTTTTTTATTGTTTTATTTTTGTCTAGCTCTAGCAATAATAATTCAGATTTACCAAAAACATGTTGCGTTACGGTTTCTGCTGGCGCTGGGTATAGATGTAGTCTAAGTGAGCTTCAGCAATGACCCTTGTCTCTAAGCACTCTTCGTTTTCATCTTTACATTCTTCCAGCCCCTTCAATTTCTGCAATTCATTTCAAACAATAGCATAATTGGCAAGCTCGACTCTACAGTACTGAACAATATATTAACGAACCAAAATACTAAAAATAAAAACCATGGATCATTATAATCTAATCTTATCTGGTAGCGGTACGCATGGCAAAAAACCATTTGAGGGAGGAAATGAACTTCAAAAAATTTACCTGAAAAGAATCTGTCTCCTTGTTTACATTAGATGTCTCGTTTGGCTGGGAATCTCCTTCTCCTGTATAGAAAATTGCAAGTTTTTGTAGTCATTTATCAAGAAGACAGTAACTCCATTGTTAGCAGCCATGCCTAAAAGCCGCCGGATTTTTGTTAGTTATAATAATAAGAGAATAATGATGTTTTGATTAGTACCTTGTTCAGTTATCGAGTTTCCGGCAAATGATTGTGAAGTAGTTATGAGCAAAAGGAGGAGGAAAACAAGTGCAAGAGAGCCAAACTTCATGGTTTAGATTCAGTAATGTGTGAAGAATAGCTAGATTCTGTTGGAGGGGGGTGAAGGAAGCACATGCATCCTATAAATACATGCATAAAGGGTATACGTGCGACTGAATTCTTTCAAAGTTAAAAAATAATTAAAAAATTAAAAAGTTAAAAAAAAAAGTTAAAAATTAGTTTACAAGAATCCATTTCCCAATATTCTGGCTTTGCTTTTGCTTTTGCTTCATGCTTTTACTCTTCGCATAAAATTGGATTCTCAATGAGTAATGCACTGGAATCTATCACCATTCTCTTCATTACAGACTTCGCTAGATGACAAAACAACCAGTGTATTCATGTGTCTCGGCTGCTTTTTGGCATCGGTTTTGTAAGATTCGGAAAATAAAAATGTTAGTATTTTGGTTGATAACTAAATATATTTGTTTGAAATTTGCGGTGAGAAAATAAAGAAAGATTATTATAACTGGTTAGGCATCATAAGTTTATTCGTTTCTTCTACGGGGCGTGCATCTTTTCCCGTGTCGTCAACATCACGATTCATGCCTGATTTTGTAGTGGAAAAATAAGCCCTAGAATACAAATCCTTATCATTTGTTAATATTAATTTAGCTGAAATACATGTAATTCTAAATATTTTTCCTCCACCCTATTAAATAGGATTTGTATAATTGTATTTCTTTTTCAACCATATCAAATTATATGTCACTTTTCTCGTGGAAATATAATTGGAATCTTAGTTTTTTATATGTCCTTATTTATGAATATGCATATGTATTGTTCAATCAACAAAAGCATATAATAGAAAAATACTTTTAAATTTTACTTTTAAAACAACATTATAAATGGAAATAAAATTTGAGTTCACTCTACATCCTCAGATCTTTTAATTTTGACACAATTCTTTTTCTTTCCTTTATTCTCAACTTTCATATATTCACACATTACGTTTTCAGTATCAAATTCTGTCAACTGTATTTGATTCATTGATACTTAATTGGTACTTCTTCTGTCCCACAAAGATAGTTCGGTATACTACTGTCATTCGTTCTGAAAGATAATCCACTTATCATATTGAGCATATTTTTTATTTTTCATTTATATATAATATATATGCTTAATCAATTTATTTGTTTTTACTCCACATCAACTACATATGCATTGAGAGCATATATTTTCAAACAATTAATGAGATACAATGGTATATATAAAAAAATACATGTAGAATTTAATATTTCAACTGCATTAACTATCGTTTTTTAATGTGTATGAAATAACTATTGGACTATCTTTATAGAATGAAGAGACTATTATTTTGGTAAATTGACTAATTGTGTTGATAAAAATACATAGTTCTAAAATCATTCTTGAATTTGATGTTTAAACTGTCTTTTTAACTAGATTTTTGATTGTTTAATTTGGTACACTGTACACCACATATATGATAAAAGATACCAAATTAGTTTGGTAATCAATATTCTAGCTAAAAATGCTAATTAAATATTGATTCAAGAATATACATTAGAATAATGCATTTTTAAGAACACAATTGGATATTTAAAATAGTACTTATTAAACACCTGATCAATTAAACACAGTTGACAGAATTTCATATTATAAACATAATGCCTGAATATATGAAAGTTGAGAATAAAGTAAGGAAAAGTTGAGGACAAAATTGTCTCAAATTTGAAAGGTCAGGGATGTAGATGAAATTATTCAAAATTTATTCTCATTTTTCCCTTACTAATGTACAATTTTATTGGAAAATCTAACAAAAGGAACAAAACGTGTGAATTTATGAAAGATTGAGGACAAAATAGAGGAAAAACAAAATGAGAGACAAAATTATTTTGAAGTTGAAAGATTGAGGACAGATTGAGAGAGAAAAAAAGAATAAAGTCAAAATTATGTCAAAATTGAAAAGTTAGGGACGAAAAGTGAAAAATGATATAACATATGGATTAGTTGGGCTTTTTGTTGTGCCGGCTCGGAAAGTCTCGTGAAACATCAAGGCCCATGTATCCTTGTCGGGCCATTTTTTAGCGCTCACAATTTGAAACTTCCATATATTTCGAATTATTATTGCTTTCGAAAATGAAAAATTAATATAAAACGCATTTTTATTTTTGTCCTCCTCTTATAGTTTCATTTAATCAAAAAAGTCTCCCCCACCCCCCCCAACAAAAAAATCACAAAAGTTAAATATTTATTTACATTTTTTTTCTTTTTATCAATGAGTCAGCATAATTTACTTAAATTTCCAAACAAGGTAGCTCAAAGCCTCAAACGGTTTTACTATATTTTTGACATTTTTAACAGCGTTGTGCAAAAAGTTGGTATTTCTCATCAAAAAGAACATTCTATGATTTCTTATCAACTAGTTATCATATCATTAGGTTTTTCCGGACTTAAAAATTTGGATCACGTTACTTACTCAACTTCAATCCATTTCAATTTAGTCACTTGATTTAACTATTTAATTTGGCATATCTATTTTTGTTAATAATTGCTACCGGAACAAATACGTAGCACACTAGCAGTGGCACATAATTTACTGTTGATTGAATGATTCCATTTGGCTAATGATTATTATTGTTATTATTATTATTATTTGCTTTTGCAACCAACTAACTATTCATTTTTTTGGTCCGTGAAGAAATATAAATATACTTTTGGGAAAGTATTTTCCAGCACAATATTTTATAATTGCATCAAATTTTTATTACATGAGAGATTCTTAATTTTATTCTTTATTCTTTATGTTATTTAATTATATTATATGCCCATTACTTTTTCTTGCATTACGTTCTTTGTTATTCATTTGTCAGCATTTATTATTTCTAATGATGATTTTTGCTCAAAACTTTTCTTAGTATAATTTAAAAATCTCAGGAGTGTCATGTATTAATTAATGTAACAAAATTTTAAATTAAATATTGGCCAATATACGTCGGCATGAAATGAAATGAAATTTTATATATTAACTAATGATGGATGATGACTAATTTTCAACCACAAAATCACATCTTCACCAACCACAGGAGAAGAAAGCCACCATTGATTTTCATGGTTGTCCTTTGCTCATCCAACCCTCTTCCTACTTAATAATGCTTCTACTCTTTCTTTGACTCCCACAAAATTAATTAATTTTAATTGTCGATATCCATCTTTCCCTTCATAACTGAAATGATGTCGTTTTCAGTCATTTTCTAAGGAAACCTCACCTCCCTCCTTACAGAGCTCAAACTGTCACGTAGCTGCACAACATCAACCATAGCTGGACCGCTTATCTTCAAGCTTCTCCTCTCTCTTTTTCAGTTTTTCCTCTATTTTCCCTTTTTGTGAGATTATGACGGCAAGCAGACCCAAACGTCTCCTAATTCTTCATGAACATCTTTTATTTTTGGGTAATTTGCGTATTTAATTTTTAAGCATTATCTATTTTTACATGTAACTCCAAAATGTTTGAAATGTACAGAAATCCCCAAACCGTTATATCTTTTGGTGTCACATGCCCCTTTGGAATTTGGATGGAAATCATTTAAGTTGATAGCTAATTTACTCTTAATGCCTGATTGGGTGCCCCAAACACATTAAAGATCATTTTGTTTGTTCAGTCTAGTGTTTAAAAAAAAAAAAAAATCAGTAATTATAAGAGTTCATTTTTTTAAACTTCACTTGGCCTCTTTGATCGGCCATAATCGTGGCTAGGATTTGTAGAATTTACAAGTAAAATCACAAGTAGTACCAAGACTTAAAAAATACAGTCAGCAGCTTGCACGTTCGAATCATCAGCTTCAATTTTCATTCAATTAACGTCAACAGGCTCAAAAGTTACGTTCATAAATGTCTGAATATATACTCGAAGAAAAGAAGTAAATTAAATTAAGGACAGAAACTTCAAGCTCCTGCAGATAATTGCCATTAATAATGATAAATATGAATGAAAAGAGATTTGTAAGTCGATTTTCCGTAATTATCTTATTGAACCATCAAAGCATGAACAGCATCCATTGGCTGCTGCGAGCTGTCACAATATATATATAAATAAAAAAATTGCTTGATTGGTGATCTAGCTAGCCAGTGGCTGCTTTTAGATTTCAAACACTTATAGCAAAAGCAGCTTCTGTTCTTTATGTAGTTTATTATGCGTGTTTATCTAAAATCTTAAAATTAAAAGTGGCTTCATCATTTAATAAATCGTGTATATTTGATGAGTTGTTGGTTGGTGTTTAAAGAATAGGATCAAGTCTTAGTTTTTCGGGACCGCTGAGATTGAATTCAGGAATTTAGACAAAAAAAATTAATTAATTTTAGGATTTTTCTTACTTTGAAAAAAAAAATAATTAGTTGGTGCTTACACATATCCAACGGTTAGAAATTAATTTGTCTTTTACTACTACTAGTCTTGTAAGCCTGTCCCATTAAGAAGCATCAGAGTTTATTATTCTCTATTTATATATTGTTTCATTTCAATTCTTAAGTCCTCGATGATAAAAGATTAATGTGTTTTATTTCAATTGATAAAAGATTAATGTGTTTTATTTCAATTTGCAATCTGTATATGTTGTTTTGTGCGAGTTGTAGACCTTGGTTTACATCAACGTTGATTCATTTAGGTAGTTGAAAGAATACTATTTACTGACATTCTAATTAAAATAATCCATTTGTTTTGTGACACTGATCAATGGACACCTACCAAACAAGGAATTTAGTGGAAAAGTGATCGAGAAATATTTCACCATCCAATGATCCAATGTACCTAGTTATGTAAGGCTTGGTCCGTTACATGCTCCTATACTTTATAAGGAGTTATTTAGCTAACACGTGCATTTGGAACCAGCATTATGAAATGAATCTACGGTTTAGTTAGATCGTTTAATTTATGGGTAATTGGCGCAAAAAGGCTCTAACGTTTGAGCTTATTGTGCAAAAGGACTCTATCGTTTTCACTTTGGCAAATTAGACCTCAACCTATCACTATTTATGTAGAAAAGGACCCTATTGTTTTTGTCCTGACAAATTAGACCCTAACCTATCACTATTCATGCGGCAAAGGAGCCTCCGTCTCTTTCAGTCGAAACTCTCGTTAACTCGTGCATATTCTTCCACATCTAGTAGCTTGATAATGATATTTATATCTTTTAAAAGTTACAATATGTTTTTTCCGCCTCATATTATAGCATATCTAATTATTATTGTTATTATTTATTATTATCATTATCATCTTTTGATATATTAAAACTCAGTGCTGATTTACCGTTAGATTTTTAACCGTATTAGGAGATGATATGACGTGTCAAATAGTACATATCTAACACACCACATAAATGTCTGGTGGCATATTTGAAGTTCATCTATGTTAATTTTTATAAATCATGGGGTTCAAATATGAAAATGTTATGCTACCAGACGTTTATGTTGTGTGTTAGATATGTACTATTTGACACGTCATATCA
>CAVNYN010274690.1:0-15692 GCA_963692815.1 Nyctanthes arbor-tristis
GAACTGAAGTACTCAGTCTCGTGATCTTGCCGGTTAGAGTTTTTGAATAGTATGGAAGCGGTAATCACGAAGAGAGAAAAAAATTACCCGATAATCACGAAGAGAGACTGCCAAATCAAGAAATTAGGGCAGGGGAACAGTGAGGGGCTGGAAACTGAAGAACACAAATAAGACAATATCAACTGGGAAATTCTCCGGCTTCAAGTCCCCGTCAGCGCCCATGGAGCGGCAGTCGTGCCTCGTCATCACGATCTGCCAGCACAGCCTATACAGTGGCTGTCAGCGGTGCTAGCACAGACCCAACGCCTACAATCTGACCTTCCATGGTCGAGAGGAAAGAGAAGAGTGGTGGCACTCTAGGTGGTAGACGGTGGTCGATTGTAGGAATTTGAAAAGAGATTGAAGGGAGGAAGGGAGGAGACGGGAGGCGCAGGAAGTCAGGAAAATGAAGTTGGGGAAGAATTTAAAAGCCCTAAATACCAGTCGAAACGACAACACGTGTCGTGGCCATAGACTACCACCTATAGGAGCGACAAAACGTGTCGCTGCTACTTTGTCGCCCCAATATACGTGACTTCTTGTAGCTAGATTGTGAATTGTTAACCATAAAACCCAGAAAAAAGCACCGCTACAGGCTCTTCCTAATCATCAAGTTTTCTTACTCCAATATTGTTCCAGCTAGAGATCGAAAGAGGGAATTTAGATAGAGTTGCCATAGATCTTGATCTCCTATAGACTATTTTAGACGGGAATTAACAACATAGAATAAAGATTTCTTGAATCTCTTCTTTATTTAGAGTTAATAGTAGAGTTCGTACCTTCTCAACCGGAAATGGTTGCACTGCCATTGATTGAATCGCCTTGGTCAGATTTTGGGGTAGAAGGAAAAAATGAATTTGTGGATTGATTTACATTCTAAGTTATGTACGCGTACTGTTAATTTTAACTTGAATGTGTTTGGAATACACAAGGTACCAATGCGTATTGTTGATCATAGGGGTCGTTAACAATACTGTTAATTTTAACAATACGCGTCGGTTGTGTAGCAAGCGTAAATACACGTCGGTAACCAACATGCATTTATTTGCCGAAATTTTCAAAAAATACCACCATCTTTTCTTTGCGCGTCGCTTTTTGAACAAACCGACATGTATTCCCTCTTCTTTTTTTTTTTTTCTATTCTGTAGTAGTGACATTTGCCTCTCAAGCAATAAATGCAGACCATAACAATAAGTGAGATGCTTCTTCAACCGGATAATGGCTACCGAGTTGAAGCTCCCAACACCTCCATGGCCAACGTGAGCCCCTGAATCCGAAGCAAAAATGATACCATTTCAACAGCAGCTTTGTCCTTGCCAAGTTTGATCCCTTTTCCATTTGGTTCATGGCTAGGAATGTATCTCTCTGATTACCAAAAAACTTTGCCTGCTCATAAGATACCAGATAGTCCATGTAACGCTCACAACATGTCAACAACTCAACTTCAAGGCTCTTATTGTGGAACAGTACATTGTTTCACCCATCCCAAATTGCTCAAAAGGCCATACAAATAACTCCTTTGTTCCCTGGTGAAGCAAGTTGCCGTGCTCTTTAGCAACCTAAAATTTAGAAAAAACCATGGTTTAGCAAATGAAAAAATTGCGCAAGTTAAACAATAATATTAGTTTGAAATTCAACGTTAAAAAAAAAATTAATAGCATTTTGAGCCAAAATTGTATTAGTATCATTGACTATATACTAACATTGAGTCTCTTTCCAAAACTTCTTAGATGTTTTGTAACAAATTAAACCTCTCATCTCATGTGGCTTCTATGGATGCATGCCACATTATTTAAAATACACATGGCGGGGAGGAAATACACATGACGTGCATCCATACAAGCTATACGAGGTAGGAAGTTTTGTTACAAAACAACTTGGAGGTTTTTGAAAATTTCTTACCAACATAATTGGATTGCAAATGGGCAATAATTTGGTCATTTTATAGGGTCCATTTAACTTTAATTAGTTATTAATTATTAATATGTCTTATGTATCTAACTAATTATATAACTTATTAGTAATTTGGTTCAGTTTAAATGGTTCTAAAGTATGGGAACTTATTCCAATCTGTTCCCAAACAACTGTTCGGTTTTAAGATGAAAAGTATGCTAATCCGTTTAAGTCCAATCCAACGGTTTGATTCGAGTTTACAGTTTTACCCTTTTTTCTCAGCCTTACTGTTCAAAATTTACGAAATAATAGGATAATAATCACTGCAAGAAAATGTGCTATTAGTAAAAGAAATTTCCGTTACTAAATCCCTCATTTTAGTTGCTAAGTGCGTTTAGTAACGGAACTTTTCCTTGCCCAGGTCCCTTACTAATACTATGGTGGCTAATTTAGTAACATAATTTATATTTTGTTACTAACTAACAACTAAAGTTTTTGTGACTAATTAGTAACAAAAAATTTCTATTACTAATTTCTAATGGACTAAGTCGTTACTAAATTACCAACAGAAGAAACAATTCCGTTACTAATTATGATTTAGATTTTTAAAAAAATAATCATGCAATTTTCTTCAGTTTTCAACAAAAGGTTATATTAATATTAATTTCCATTAAACATAAATTTCAAGTTCAAATAAAAATTACCAATCTATTCCAATCTATAATTTCAAGAGTTTCATGGCTAAAGAAATAGTTGTACTCCAACTGATCCTAGCAAAGGACAAGACACCAATCTAAGAAAAAGTAGTTATACTTGAATTAAAAGAGGCAAAATTTTGAATCTTCTACTAAATGAAAACCCTCAAAAATCAAATATGAGATTTCTCATTTTTTCCTCATGATTTTCGCAGCAACATTTTTAAAATATGTGCATAAGAAAAAGAGCTAAAGCTCTATGGATTAAAAACTATACTTATTCTCATCCAAAAATTTCAAAATAAATGCACAAACGCCAAATATATAAAATAATCGTAAGGTAGATGAAGCTTCAAGAAACATACAAGTGCCTCTCCAACACACGAAATAGAAAATTAGAGAGATAATGATAATAATAATAACAATATGGGAGTAGAATCCCGGCTTATCTTCGAAGTGCACCTTAGGAGGACGGGGAGTTGTCTTCAGCCACTGATGAAGAGGAACACAGTTGGTTTCTAAAATTGAAAGCCTCACCCGAGCTGAGTTCATTGGGTTTTCAGGGTAGGGGAGTGATTGTCGGATGAGTTCTGCACTCCACTGCCAGCGACACCCAAGTTGATCTGCGTAGTGGTCGCTTGAGCATGAAGAAGGAAGAGTAAGTGGGGATTTGGCCGAATCGCGTTGGAGGAAATTGGGGACAGGGGTTCGAAATTTTGGGGAAAATGGGGTTTTAATTGAGTGTGCGGCCTTTTCTCCAAGCTGAGGCTGACTCGTGTTGCAAATTATGTTGCTAAATTCAAATATATATAATTAAGAAATATGAAAAAGAACACCCGCTACAAAGTTGTTAGTATTTTATCGGTAATAGTAACGGATTATATTTGTTACTATTTAGTAACTGATTAGTAGCTACAGAAATTTAATAATAGAATGATTCTGTTCCTGATTCCATAGCTAAGCATGTAAGTTAGATTAAAGAGTTTTGAAAATGATCATATGTTACTAAGACGTTGCTAATCCGTTCGTAATAGCAACATAATGGTCCATTACTAAATTTCTGTTACTATTTGCACCATTTATGCTCTTAATGTTGATTTTATGAGCAAATATATAAGGTAATTTTAGCTTAATTTCCGTTGTTATGATTAAAATTGTGTTTTGCAAGCTAGAAAGCTACAAAATATACTTGAATAGCACATTTTTATGCTATAAGGTCGCCTAGTCAGTAGTTACATTGAGAAGTGGCCAAGTCCATTTTTGTCGCTCTTTGAAGTTGTAAAATTATAACTATTTAGCCACAACATTATAGGTCCCTGCTACTGCAAAGATAGTCTACTTTCATTTTATACGCATTAAAAAAAGTTAGTTTATCTTATTGGAAAAGTAAATGTTAAAAGAATTTTTCGTAGTATTTTACTAGGACGTACAAAATGTTTCGTAATATACTTGTTTGCTAGTTATTTCACATTAATGGTTCTTATTTGTTGGTCACAGTGGGTAATAAATACGACAATATTGAAAGACTAGTTTGTAAAAAAAACAAATATTGTAAAACTAAAAACTATCATGGTCAAATTTTTAAAAAGCAGGGTCGCCAACTACCCTTGAGATCGAAGACTCATTGTCCTAAACAGACAATGCACTATATTTGAGTGGTCAAATTATGGAATCTTGCTACATGTTAATATTTGAGTGGAATCTAGGGTACGTGTTAATATTTGTACTTTTA
This sequence comes from Nyctanthes arbor-tristis, assembly GCA_963692815.1. Taxonomy (NCBI): domain Eukaryota; kingdom Viridiplantae; phylum Streptophyta; class Magnoliopsida; order Lamiales; family Oleaceae; genus Nyctanthes; species Nyctanthes arbor-tristis. The sequence goes on from CAVNYN010274690.1 coordinate 4,360, forward strand.
GATTTTAATTTTTGCTATATATTTTTTAGGAAAGAGGGCCACTAAATTTTAGTTTAGAACCCTCATAATTCAGCACGGTATACTAGTATAAACAATTATCGAAGGCAAATTTAGCTAACAAATGAGAAAACTTTGTTGCCTTCCCTACACATGACTACCTTGGTGAAGAGGGTTTTTAATTACAGTTATACATTTTAAGCTCCCATTAAATTCTCACCATTCATTAATGTTCTAATAAGTGTAGAACACAGAAAAACATTGAGATCAAGTATTGAATATAAGCGCGTCTAAACGCACCAATATGTGATAAAAATGTGATTAATACATGATAAAGTGTAAGAAGAGACGAAGTGTGGAGTCTAAATTTCAAGTATAAGTGTCGCCTAAACGATTTTTTTAAATTTACAATTTATAATTTGCTCATTATGATGAAATAAAATAAAATAATGAGTCTAAATTATAAATAAAATAAAATAATTTCAAGTATAAGTCTCATTTATAATTTGCTCATTATGATGAAATAAAATAAAATAATGAGAATTAATGAAACAATAATTTACAGTTGAAATCTGGATTGTACCATAAATTTATAAAATAAAATAATATAATTAATATAAATTAGTCCCGTTTTAGTGTCATGGGCACGTCACATGGAAAATTACAACTATGTAACGTGTGATTCAAATGATAGGGTTCTTGAATTGGTAGCGACGGTGAAAGATCAAAATCCAGAAAACCAAATTGGCATGGGAGGAATCGGAAATATAATTAACATTCAGGTACTAGTAGATTGAGATCCGTGGATTATAGAAATTTATTTATGATTATTTTTATTTTTTTTATTTGTTCTTGTTTTTCCTTCACCTAATACGGCAAGCAGTAATTTGAGTATGCCAATTTTTGGATTTTCAGTGGTTAGAATTGAACTGATATTTACAATAAATAGCCAAGTCTTCATCAACCTATCAAATAGGAAGTTTCTGTACACTTCACATCAAAAAGTAAAAAAGTTATTGTATTAGGCATTTTGAAATCTCCCACCTATAGTTTTGTTCGTTTTGCTCAAATTAACTATACAGATAATTTGGTCAAATTTATACATCGAAAAAAATAAAATAGATAAAGATAGTCAGTTCTAACTGCAGTATTGTGTGTATGGGGTTCGAAATCTTTAACATAAAAAAATAAAGATGTTCTCATGGAGTAGATTGACCGTGTCATGCGATGGGATAACTTTTTGCTGGCCAAGAAGAAATATTGTTCATTTGGATTCTTTGGCTTGGTGTTCAGCGCCCCTCAATCGGTTCAGTTTGGATAAATGTGGTTCAGGTCTACTTTGTTAGAATCCCCTCAACTACCCCTGAACTCGAAATCCTAGCTTCACCACTGCTAGAGCAAGATAGATTGTTTCTGGCGGGCTATTAGGAAAGTGTGGTAACTTATAATGGTGATTTAGTTTTGAAGCATTGTTGGTTTACGAATGAGATTAGACTTCATGCATATAGACTTCATTGAGAGAAGAACGCGACTTGAGTGGGTTTGGTCACAAGTAGTTTAGTAAAGGGGTTAAATAAATATGTGTGCATATTTATATCAGTATAACATCAAAACTTTCCAATTTTAGGTTCTTTTACTGGCTAGAGTTTTTCCAAGTTGAGAAAACTCACGAATCTATAGTACATAATCTTTCATGTAAGGTTGAAGATTCCGTTCCTATACAGTAAATCTCCCATATCTTTGAAGTACGAAGGAAATATTTTGTAATAAATTATTTTTTCTTGAAGGAAAATTGTTCATGCATGTATTAAGCATGATCTCCAAAGAACGGAGAAAGAATACAAGGAATACTATCAAACCAATGGTTAGCCACCGATGATGATAGCGCAAAGTAGGCAAGCGTATGTGCCGTACAATTATCATCATAATCCAATTGGGAAAGAAGAGCACCAATATGTCTAAACAACAGGGCAAGCACTCCACTCAAATCCGGATTCTTCACACCACAGATCACTTTTAGAGCATCAAGTCACACCTCTTGAATAAACATTTGCCTCTCGAGCAATAAACAAAGACCATAATGATAAGCAAGACGCTTCTTCAACTCGACAATGGCCATTTAGTCGGATAGCAAAAGCTCTCAACACCTCTCCGTTCCTCCATACAACACCTCGAAGGCCAACATGACTGAGCCCCCATCCAAAGAAAAAGTGATACCATTTCAACAGTAGCCTTGTCCTTGCCAAGTTTGATCCCTTTCCATTTGGTTCATGGTTGGGAGCGTGTCTCTCTGATACTCCATGTAATGTTCACACAACAACTCAACTTCAACTCCATGTACACTATTTCGCCTATTCCAAATTGCTCAAAACGCCATACAAATACACTTCTTCGTTCCTTGTTGTGGTAACTTAAATCCCCCCTGAAGCAATGTTTTTAAGAGCTTCCAGTAACTCTAATAACATCAAATTACACACCCCAAAAAATATGGGAGTTATCCTCACTTGCATCACACTGAATGCACTGGAAAGGATTACCAATATGGTGTCTTGGGAGGTTCTCCCCCGTCGATATAGTCCCATTAATGAGCGTCCATTTATAAAAGAATCTACCTTCGTGGGGAATTTGCATCTTGCATATAGCCTTCCAAATTGACATATCCATGAAGTGCTTTGATCGTTTAAATGCTCCAAACTTTTAAAGTAAATAGTACCCATTGCGAACTAAATACTTCTCTGTTGATGTGAGGTTGCGAATTCGACTGTCATCAGCAGTGTTTTGGCCAAGAGGAATTGATAATATACAATCAGCATCAATTGCCAAAACATGGCTCAAATTAATGTCTCATTCCACCTTCTTCTTTGTCCGTCAACTCATTGACCTTTTGGAAACCCAGATTGATATATATTACATTCATAATGATCTTGATAAATATGAATGTAATATATACCAAATGTTGAAAATTGAATAACAAAAACGTTTGATTTTCAAGAATTTGTACTAGCATATCACTACAAAAAATGATGACTTTAGAAATGGATTTTTCGGTTCTTGAAACCATGAAATCTGTTCCTACAAGTTATTAAAAATAGATTATTTCAGATAGAAATTCCGTTACTTTTCTAGTGGTGACTGATATTATCCTAACTGAAATTCTGTTGGGAATCATTTCAAACCGAAAATCCGTTGGTAATCAAGAATATAAATTCCATTCCAAATACTTTACCTTCATCCACAGAAATTCCGTAGCTGAAAGCATTTACAATTGCTAACGGAATTTCGGTAAAAAACCATTACGTACATATTTGCTGAAATCATGGAGCATTACCAACGGATTTTTAGTAGGTAAAATCAGAAACCATTAGCTATGGACAGAACCGGTGTTCACTCAAGATCGACACCCACAGAACTAGCACCGAACCAATTTTAGGTTGATCTGTTCGGTTTAAAAACAGTTTAGATTTTCTATCTTTAAATTGTTTTTAATTTTAGATTATCACAAATTTTAAGGAAGCGTCTCGTTAGAGCTGAACCCTAAGAAGGAAATAAAAATACTTAAGGGTAAAATAGACAATTCAGCAATATAGCCAACTCATCCAACACTTGAAATATCAATATGAATGCTTTCCTTTAAATAATTGAAAACTACCATCAATATTTCGTATTTCTCTTACTCAAAATGTATTTCTATTATTATTGTGTGGCTTCTGAGTTTCTTTAGATCTAATTGAAGATTCCCGGGTTTATCTTCTATTTGGTTTTTTTGTTCAATTAATGAGATTCCGTTGGTTTTGTGGTTTCAATTTGGGTTATCAGTCGTTCGGCATGCGTCAGTTCGACTCGGTCAGATTTAACTCGGTTTACACCCTCCAACCCGCCAATTAAAGCGATCCAATTACATCCTCTCACAAACTGGCTGAAGAGAATAGAAAAACTGGCAAAACTGACCATCTCGGTCTGATTTGGGTCGGTTCAATTCATTGAGTTAACTTCTTTCACTCGTTTAAAATGCCCACTCTTAATTCTTACATATTATCTGACAATTCAAAAATTGGTTGAAGGCTATCCAATAAAGAATCAATTTGTGTTCTGTGAAGGGAAAGAGTAATCAGTCGAGAATTAGATAAGGTAAAAAAGGTAAAATAGATAATTTAGAAATAATAAAGAAACTATATCAACAATAAAAAAATAAAAAAGGAAATCTAATACACCTGTGACATCACCATTGTGACATCATTATTGAGCTTACAATGTCACAACAGTGGCGAGAAAATGCCAAACTTGACAAACTTCTCTTATTATTAATATATATATATATATATATATAGAATATTAAGTCCAGATTTACCAATGAAAGAATTGGTAGAGAACATCGGTTCGAAACACCAAAGCACTTTCGCCAATGAAAAATTGGTTCTAAATGGGAATATAACTTCGCCAACTGAAAACCCGTCATTGATTACCAACGGAAAATATTTTGTTTATGAAACTTTGGAACAAAATCACTGTTGTTAAAAATAATATCACATTTGGCAACGGAAAATCAATTGGAAATATTAATACATCTTTACCCACCAGTAACTTGTTGCTAATCTTCAACGGATTCCAAAAGAAAAATTTTCGTTAGTAATTTTGATACCAATCAGGCGTTCATAAAAACGATGATGAATTTATTAACGGGAAATCAGTTGTTTAATAACAACGGAATTTTCTGTCAACAAAAATCCGTTTCTAATACAACAGTACCAACCAGAATTCAGTTTCTAAGTGATATGCATATCCATGCATAAGATTAGGTACAAAATATCGGTTGGTGAAAAATGCTATATATTTAGAAACAGAAAATCCGTTTCCAAATACCAACGGAATATTTCGGTTGGAAATTTTCTGTTTGTGGAGGTGATTTTATTTTGTAGTGTATCCAAGCATTTGAGAAATAATATAATGAAATCTTCAATGTTCAAAAAGGAAGAAATCCCTATTACAGAGCTTTTTCTTTGTTACTAGACGTGTAAGCCTCGAGGCGCTTTGACACATGAGAAAACTGAGACCAAGGCTAGGAATTTTTGACAAACTGAACAAAAAATTATTGCTCATTTCGCACAAAGAAAGGAATTATGTGCTCCCTTTCTTGTGATATTTTCATTTTGATAAGAAAAAGGAAAAAGTTGAACAGAGATTGATGATAAAATAGAATCATGCATCGGGACAATGATTCAATTAACGATGAAAACAGAGAGTTCTTGGCAATGTAACCAAAATAAATCAATAGAGGTGTATAGTGTATTAACAAAAAATAGAAATAAAGTAGCTTAAGCTTGGAAAACAAAAATAATGTTAATAACAGGGACAAAATTTTCCTCTTTTTTTTCAAAAATAAACGCGAGAGAGAGAGAGAGAGAAGGGGGGAGGGAGGAGGAGGAGAAACTAATTACAATGTAGCATAATTATCATAGGGGCTTGGAGCCAAAAACATATTTAGGAAGTCTAGAAAGTCATATCAAAGAAACTGAAAAACATTTTCTCATTGACTAATTGGCCAAAGCAAAATTCTTCACAAATATGTTACTTACCCACTTTTTACTTGCCTAAATCTTTGAATTACTTATGTTGCATATTATTTACAAGTAATTATTCTGTTTCTACGGGTTTCATGATTAGTTCTAATTAACGTGTGTTTCATGAAGAAAATCATGACTATACTCACTTTTTTGTTGTTCTCAGCTCATCAAATGTTGCTTCAAGAGGAAGGCTCTTTGGAGCAAAACTTGGTCTTCCTGACATCCGGGGAGCTAAGCTGGGGAGAAAAGGTAATGGATACTCTTTATTTTTTAGGAAGGAATTGTTTGATTTCAAAGTGGTTATCTTCTTGTTTTGCTTTTGCTTTTATGAAAAGTGTTGTTCTTTTTTTTAATTATTATTATTATTTTATTTTTCACTGGAAGGGGGGGGGGGGTTTAATCTCATTTTGCTTTCTTTTATACTGTCCATCCAATAAAACCATGCCAACTCATCTAACATTTACACATCATCATAATTTTTTGGGTACTCCTCCGAACAAACCTCATGGACTTTCACTTTTTTCACCTTCTCTCCCTTCGTCAAATCCCCGCCACTATCCTCCTAGACACCACTACCATCCCACCACCACCACCACCACCACCACCACCAAATTCATGAATCCACTTGAAAATACCATCTTACAATTACAATAATCATGTCCCAGTTAAGCACGTGACCAAAAACAAGTGGCAACGCACCAGATCTGGTTTGTTATTGCAAAAGGGAGAGACGGCAGTTCGCTTTTTGTCGGTGGTTGTGAAGGAGTTGCAGGCAACAAAACATCTAGAGGAATGGGCTGCGATGATGCTTGGGGTAGTACCGGTGTGCTGCTATGATGCTTGGGGTAGTGTCAGTCTGATATTTTCACTATTTCACATCGGACTACAACAAATTAATATATTTTCTTCCCAAAAAATCTTCACATAACATTTACAGTAACTTGTTTTTCTTTTTCTAATTTTCTGTAAATAGTTTCAAATCAATGTTATCATTCTCCCTTTCTAAATGTCATTGGTTGTACCATTGTATTCCTTTGAATGGGCAATTGTGACGAGCGACGGTGGTGTGAAGGATCGGTGATGGCAACAAAGTCGGAGACGTGGCTGTAGTTGGTTGCGGGGATAGGATTTTAGATGGCACTGAGTATTGTTTTCAAGGGATTGTTTGGGATGGTAAAATTAAAAATTGGCTATATAAGAATTGAGTGATGTGGCAAGATTTTATTGGAGGGGACAGCATAGGGGACAGTAAAATTGGACAGCTGATGTCAACCCATCGGGGGAGGGGGCGAGTTTGGAGAATATGTTCATAGAAAGTAAAATGGGAAAAGTGAGCTTTTAGAAAATGCGTGGTCAAAGATAAATTTAAGTAAAAATTGATTCTTCAAAATCCATTTCTACATATACCTTCATGTAAATTTTAGGTTACTAAAGAGCACGCTATCTGCCAACTCAACTTATATAAATTCCATTCTTAGTCTTTTTCTATTCATTAAATAAACACCACACGATTATCATACACATGAACAATGTACTAGAATTTTATAGGACTTAATTACACGGCGTTGCATTATCTCTCGGCAATGATTTTGACCAGAGCAATGAATAGTAAGCCTTATGAAAACTTTGGTTTATATATATACACAACCATTTTTGCTCTAGAGGAAGCATCTTTGGCATGTGATTTATCGCATATGAATTGTTTTTGGGAAATTTGGTAAGATTTATGATGTAAACAAAGTCTAGACATCATAGTTTGAGTAGTCAATAATTTTTCACTTGTTGAAGTATCAAGAAACTTTAGCTGTTAGTATCCTTTATTGGAGTCTTTCATTACTTCAACTTAACCTATTTTTGCATCCTAAGCCCGAGGCTTGTAGCTAATTTCAGTTCATGACATGTGGCCCATGCAGAAGAAGCCAAGGCATGTGGCATGTATCTATGTCTCCAACAATTGAAGGTCTAAATTTGAAAAATAAGATGCGTCAGAAATGTTCTTATGCATTGGATTTATATTGTTTCAAAAACAATGAGAGAAACGTACGTAATTTTGGTTTAAAGTCTTTATGACTTTCTAAATCTCTTGAGTTTGTCTGAAACCTAGTGACTTGAATTTTGTTGTTACGGAAGTGATCATCAAGATTATGATGAAAGAGAACTTTTCCATATCTCATTTTACTCCCAATTGTTTTAGCTAAAATTTGCAGATTATCCAGCAATTTTCGTTTATCCTTTCCCTCTCCTAAATACAACTTGTCGAAAGTAAAACACGTCAAAACTACTAAAAGATAGTTATTCTAGTTCAAAAATTTTCTCCTACATCCATTGGTGGCTGATTTAGAAAAAGGTGAAATCCATTTCAGTTGTATAAAGATGGCATATAAAATCTCCCATTTTCCACCTAAGATGGCATACATGTGAAGATGGCACTCAAACACAAGAAATTTGAATCTTTCAATTTTATCTTTAACAGTTTGATAAATTCAATCAATTTCAGCATTTCATAAAAATCACGTCCCTCTTAGTTGAAGTTTCTAAATCCATCTAGCTTTTCAAATTACACAAAAAAAAAAATTACGGCATATAACCCATTAAAAGCCATTTGGTAAAGCATTTCAATAATTACCAGTTTTGCACACGAAACATTTAGAATTTACTTAAAATCGCCTAATTAATCCTGACAAATATTAAAAATGATACCGTTAAATTTTATTGATATCCCCTGGCCACAAGTATTACTAACGCAACGTTGGATGCAATAACAATAATAATAATTATTATTATTATTTTTGATTATTATTATTATTTATTTATTTTTTTTAAAGGGAAATTTTTGTATTACATTAATCATGTTCAAGCACAGCACACATAAAGAAAGGTACAGAATCAATGGAATTACAATTAAAGTTTGATGCTGAAGATGTAGTAGCGATGATGTGGGCAGCCAAATTTGACTTGCGGGAGACATGACTACAAGTACCACAAACTATATTTGCTAAAAGCGACTTAATCTCGCGTAGAATTATTGTATTTGGATGATAAGCGAAATCAGAGTAAAGGCTTTGTACCAAGGCCAAGCAGTCCATCTCAACTGTCGGAAGTGAAAGTCAAGAAAATCGGAGTCCTTCCCATAAGGCTATTGTCTCGGCCATCTCCACACCTGGTAGACCTATTTTATGAGTACTGACCCAGTTTCATCTCGGATAATGGCACCCACGGCAAAGCATTCTCGACCGGGCACAACCGCCGCATCCACATTAATTTTTAGTCCCCCACCCCGGGTTTGATCCATTTCAGCTGCCGTTGCTTGTGTGTCTTGCTATCCATGGAAGTGTTAGCATGATGAAACTCCACTATAGATTGCACCATCACCCCTGACGGTCGGCTATTACTTCTATAACGAAGGCTACTTCAATCAAACCAAATGACCACGTGGCGGTGAGCACAAGACGATGATCCATGTCATGATTCAATTCAAATAATCTGTGGAGTATGTCAAACCAAGAATCCAGCCGCCGAAAATTCTTAATCCAAACCCAATACCCGAGTGCCTTCCAAATTTGCTTTGCATATGGACAAGCCAACAGAACAAGCTGGGAATTTTCTTTATAGCCACATTGCAAACATTGGGCTGGGAATTTTCTTGTATGCGTTACAATATTTATAACATTTTGAAGTCTGAAAAATGTGCGGGCAACTTACCAAACTTGTAATAAACATCATAACATATATAAAATTTATATAAATCACTTCAAAAATAAAATAATTGGCAATATAGTCAAAAATTAACAAATTAAATGATGAATGACACACGCGCGTGCACGGGAGGAGTGGGGAGAGAGAGAGAGAGAAGGGGTTGTAATTTATCATCATCACTGTGTTAGTGTCACTATATTTTTTAAAATATATATATTTATTTTTTAAAAAAATATATTCACATCATATTATTTGATAATTACACCATGCTCTTCCGATCTAAAGGCAAGATTTTGTCTTAAATCTTTGATTTAAGTATTACCTCGTGTTCATAATCATGTGATATATTAAGAAAATTATTTTTCCACTTTGAAATTATCGAAAATATATGTAATTGTATTTATAAGATGATCCTTTTCATTTTTTTAAGAAAATCTTTTTCTTAAATTTTTAGAGTAAAGATATCATTTGTAGAAGCTATCATAACTAGTAAAATTATAAAAATAATGAAAGTTTTAGAGTAAAGATATCATTTGTAGAAGCTATCACAACTAGTAAAACTATAAAAATAAAAACATGGTAGAAATAAGTATTTCTATCATATTTTCTCCTGGTAAATATGTAAAAATAAAATAATTTTTTTTGGGTTCCTTCCTCATGAGAAATTAATCAATAGTGAAATGCAATAGGAGGACATAAAGGGGTCGATGTGGGTTGGTGGGGTTGGAAAGAATTAATATTTATTTTATATGTTTTTTCTTTTTCAATAATGTTTTTTCTTTTTCAGTTTTGTTTTTAAATTTAAGTTAATTTTCAAATTTAGTCCCCAGTCTTTTGGAAATGTAAAGGTAAAATCGTCATTTTATAAGCATTAAACAAAACAATTGACAGAAGTTTGATAGAAGAACGAAACTTGACTCTTATATAAAAGGTTGGGGCTGCACGAGGTGAGAAAAAATCTATGACGACAAAATTGCGTAAAAAGTTGGAAGGTTAGCGACTAACTTTGGATGCTCTAATAAGTGTAAAACATGGAAAAACGTTGAGACCGAGTATTGAATCTAAACGCTTTTAGCGCACAAATACTTGATAAAAATGTGATTAATGTGTGATAAAACGTAAGAGATTGTGAGACATGGAGTCTAGCTTTCTGTATAAGCGTCGTCTAGACGAGTTTTTTAAAACACTATCCTTCATTATAAATCTTATTTATAATTTGCTCATTATGATGAAATGAAAAGAAATAAAATAGTGAGAACTAATGAAACAATAAATTTACGGTTTATCAACAGAATTTATAAGATTGTATCATAAATTTATAAAATAAAATAACATAATTGATAGAAATAAGTAGTTTCATTCTAGTGTCATATATGGGCATGCCACATGGAAAATTACATACAATTAAGTGCAGTGTGCCCGATACAAGTCATTTGACCATATGACATCATATAGTGCCATTTGTATATTGTTTTCGAGTTGGGTCGAGAGTCATGAACGCAAGCGTTTTGCCCCTCTTCTGGCTAGTCCATATTGATGTCGCCAGTTAAATAGCTCGATCAATAGCATTTCCTAGAAGCAAAAAGAAAATTACAATTGCACAAAGATTCTCTCTCAATGGAACTCAATTTGGTTCAAATGATTTGGTTCTCGATTTGGCAGCAATGGTGAAAGATCGAAATCCAGAAAACCAAAGTGGTGATTCAAATGATAGGGTTCTCGGTTTGTCGGCGATGTTGAAAGAACGAAATTCAGAAAACCAAATTGGTATGGAAGGAATCGGAAATATAATTAACATTCAGGTACTAGAGAATCCAGAACCCAAAATAATATAAATTTACTTCTGGTTACTTTTATTCTTTTATTTGTTTTAATACTTTGATTTGACTGGAATCTTGGTACATGTTAATATTTGACTGGAATCTTAGTACATGTTAATATTTGTACTTTTTGATTTAAATTTTTGCTATATATTTTTTAGCTAAGAGCGCCACTAAAATTTAGTTTAGAACCCTCATAATTCAGCAGCGGTATACTAGTCTAAACAATTATCGAAGGCAAATTTAGCTAACAAATGAG
>CAVNYN010274694.1:0-25337 GCA_963692815.1 Nyctanthes arbor-tristis
ATAAATAAATAGATTATCCAATAAGAGGGAGAGAGAGTTTCCGAATAATTCTAGTTGAAGAAAAAAATAGATGAAAAGAATGATAAAATTGACTTGTGTCTTATGTGATTAGTGTTGATGTAAAAGTGATGTGATGTGTTGAAAAACATGATTGTAATATGTGTCAGTTTTGCTGGAATTCTTCTACGTGCTTTTGTTTAAATAGCACAACTAGGTAATCATTCAGATACTTTCCAGGCTTCCAGTCGTTTCGCAAAATAAACAATTGCCCTGGCGTTGAGACTTGAGAGCAATTAGATGGCGGCGCAAGTCCTCAGAAAACTCACTCGTATTTTGGCCACTACCACCGCCACCTTCCTCTGCCGTAGTAAAACTACCTCTGCCCAGTACGTAGCCTCCAGAGCAGAGACCCCACCTTTGAGAAGCTGATGGAGAAATACAAGCATCTTCTCAAAGCGATCGCTATCCAGGACCTCATTCTAGCCTCAAACTCCACCCCGCCCTCCGTCTCCCTTGGCTTCCTCCATCGCCTATCCCAAAAACTCAGCTTGATCTCGAGGCCCTGCTGCATTTCTGCTCAAGTTCCCCACATCTTCCGCATTTTCCACCACTCCGAAAAACTCCAGCCATACTGTACCCTCACTCCCGCCTCCTTAAAGGTCATCCGTCAAGAGACTGAGGCTATTGAGGTCATCCGTCAAGAGACTGAGGCTATTGAGGCCTCAATTCCACTTGTTGTTACCCGATTGCTAAAGCTTCTCTCCATGTCAGTGACCAAAAAGCTGCCGCTTCGAGCTGTTTTTAAGGGGTGGAGAGAAGTGGGCCTCCCCGATGACTTTGAGGACTCTGTTATTTAGAAAAATCCTGACCTCATTTCGCTTGCTGAGGGAAATGAGCCCAATACTCATGTTTTAAAGCTCAATTCTTGTAAAGTGTCAAAGAATTGTTTGGTTCCGGCTGTAGATAAATGGAGGATGGAGGAATGTTGCAAAGAGGATTCTAGTGTGGATAGGACTGAATTAAAGTTTAGTTTCAAACATGAGTTTACACCAGGAAGGCGTTTGAGGAAGAATTTTAAGGCGAAAGTCAAGGAATGGCAGAGATTTCCCTACATTGGGCCATATGAGGAAATGGGGGTGGCGGAGAATATGAGGAGTAAGAGTGGAATGATGAGATTAGAGAAGCGGGCAGTGGAGATTGTGCACGAATTCTTGTGCTTGACTGTGGAGAAGTTGGTGAAGGCGGAGAAATTTGGTCATTTTAGGAAGTGGTTTGGTGTTGATTTGAGTATGAGGGATTTGGTCCTGGATCATCCTGGGATATTCTATTTGTCGACCAAAGGGAAAAGGCACACTGTGTTTCTGTGGGAGGCATATGAGCGAGGATGCTTGGTTGAGCCTAATCCAGTTTATGAGGCACGGAGGAAGCTTCTATATCTTGTTCTTTTAGAGCGTCAAGGTTTGGATAGGGTTGGTGTTGTAGAGGAGAGCGTGGACACTGATAGGTATGGAGTGGAAGAGTTGAATAATGATCAAGAAAATGAATTGGAGAAGTGACTTAATTAGGTGCATAATATGAGGAATTTACCTGAGCAGTTGGCTTCCAGGACGATAAGGATTTTACGCTTCTTTGCTCGATAGATTCTCAACAAGTTGGAGCAAGTGCAATGGTTTGTGATGCATAAAGGAACCAGAAGTTGGGATACGCCAAATGCTCCTGAGAGGTAAAATATGGTATTACTTAATACCCTTCCCTTGTACGTATTGTTTAAGCTAGTTTATTTACATGCTCTCTTTCTCTCTCTCTCACGCATTTGGACGGTGGGAAGTACTGTGATTTAAAACACAGAAGAGCATGGAGAAGTTGGAAAATGTTCTCTCTACAACTAACCACTTTGTGTAAAAGATTTTTGATTTGCTCGTGTGCATTGATTCACCTTAATATCCTGACTGCAAATGCCTTTATGCTTTCTTTCATAGTATTGAGGTAGCTGGGGCAAGCTAGGAATAGTGCCTGTACTTGGTAATTTAGAGGTTACTGTTTTGTGTCTTTTGGGAGATCTATTCAGTAATGAAGTAGAATGATTTTCAGGCTGAATTTAAAAGGGAAGATCAAAGAAAGTCCTTTCTTGACCATACAGTATAACACGTTTGGGCAATTGTTCTGATCAGCTTGTGATCTTGACTTGATAACTAGAAGAGACATCTCACTCTTAGATTAATGTGCATTTTATTAGCAACAAAATAAAATTGATAGTTGACTAGTGTTAAAAAAATGTTGCTTAAAGAAGACTAGAATTATTAGAGAAAGCATCACCTTGGTAACATTAGTTGCAATTATGCAAGTTGTAAAATAACTGTTGAAAAGATGGCTAGAGTTGTAATGTTTCTTTCCTGGTTATGATCATCCTCTATGAATTTTCTCCATTTCATGTGGTTATGTAAACCTGAAGATTTTCTTGGTTACAAAATGTCTTTTCGCATATTGTGATAACGACATTAATTGTTTGCATCGGACCATACAGGTTCAGAATCATTTTGCGTACATACTGCAACAAGGAAGTTGTCTTTAACAAAAAGCATGGTACATGCATTATTGTCATTTAAATTCCATATGCTAGAATTATGCCAATATATCTGATCTGTGTACGCTGCTGTTGCAGCAAAACATCTAATTTGTACACCTTGGAATGGTGATTAACTTCTTTCATATCTTGTAAAACAAAACAACAGTGGGACAGTCAGTTCTTTGGTGTCCTACCTCAAGATGAGTGTTAAATATATTGAGGTTCAATTGTAATAATAATATAAAAAGACAAAATTAATGCCTCATATGTTATGTCAGTTGGACATTTGGTACATATATTCATGAATTTGCCCTTTTCTGTTTCTAGCAGTATCTTCTTACAATAACATGGTTATTTATAGCTCTATGTCAGCTGGCTGGCTTATTTGTTGGAAAAGTCTTACACCGGCGGACTCTGCATGCATTAAAGCCATGTCAACTGTTGCAAACCCTGGAATCAATTCTATTCGTGGCAGAGGTTTATCCAACGATGATTATTTCGCCACCATCAACCACATATCTAACATGGTTCGTCGAGATATCTACATGGAGCGAACTCTCAATAAGATGCGAATCAGCAGCATTGTCAATTCTGAGTTGGTGTACCGTATCCTTCGAAGTTGCTGCCATTCTGGTATTGAATCCTTTCGTTTTTTCAATTGGGCCAGAACCGACCACCCTCACTACGAACCTACCACCCTTGAGTTTGAAGAACTCCTCAAGACTCTTGCTCGTAACCGTAACTGGGAGACAATGTGGAAGGTAGGCCACCAGATGAGAGCCCAGAATCTCCCCATCTCTCCTTCTGTTGTGTCTTTCATCATTGAACACTATGGGAAGAATGGTCACATTGACCAAGCTGTAGAACTGTTCAATAGTGTTAAAAATTTTAATTGTCCCCAAACAAAGGAGATATACAACTCTTTACTTTTTGCTCTCTGTGAGGTCAAGAATTTCCAAGGGGCTTATGCATTGGTCCGAAGAATGATCCACAAAGGTGTAGTTCCTGATAAGATGACTTATTCGATTCTTGTGAATGCTTGGTGCTCTGCTGGAAAGATGAGAGAGGCCCAAGAGTTCCTGGAGGAGATGAATCGTAAGGGATTCAATCCTCCTGTGCGTGGCCGTGACCTTTTGATTGATGGTTTGATAAATGCAGGTTATCTTGAATCAGCAAAGGCATTGGTAAGAAAAATGACCAAACAAGGGTTTGTGCCAGATGTTGGAACGTTTAATTGTTTGGTGGAAGCTGTATGTAAGTCTGGAGAGATCGAATTTTGCATCACTCTGTTTAATGATGTTTGCAGATTGGGGCTTTGTCCCAACACTGAGACGTATAAAATAATGGCAACTGTTGCTTCAAAAATTGGAAGAGTTGATGAGGCTTTTAAGATTCTTCAACAATCCATTGAAGAGTTGCACCGACCATTTCCCAGTCTGTATGCTCCTATTCTGAAAGCTCTGTGTCGAAGAGGGCAGTTTGACGATGCATTTAGCTTGTTCACTGATATGAAGGCGAAGGGGCATCCACCAAACCGGCCTGTTTATACGATGTTAATAAAGATGTGTGGACGCGGGGGTCGATTTGTTGAGGTTGCCAATTATTTGGTTGAGATGACGGAGTTAAATTTATTGCCTACGTCACAAAGCTTTGACATGATTACAGATGGGTTAAAAAACTGCGGTAAACATGATTTAGCTAAAAGGATAGAGCGGTTAGAAATAGCTATTCGGGGTACTTGAATGTATCTGCTTTCTTTTCTGCAGGCAGGAAACTTGCAAGGTGAGAAGAGGAACAAATTCTATGTTTGATTAGATTCATTTTTGCTGGACAGTAAATTCACATATGCTTATTTGAGAATTCAAGTATCGTAAAGGCCTATTGGGTGTAGGTTGTTTGAAAAGTTGTTTTTTAGGAAAATGTGAAAGTTAATCTTTAAAGGAAAATATATGGTTCGAGATAAAGTTTAATTTGTTATCTAGCATTTTAGCAAAATTTAAGCTGGAGAGAACATGTGCTTACAAACACGCACTTGAAACTTTTGAAGAGTACTGCTCATGTTGTTATAGCCTAAATGTGTATAAGCCGCTTAAATCTATTGGCACTGTATTACCAATTGGACTACGAACTTTTATTTGCCAACTTTGCGCTTCCTTTACCTTACCCTGCTCCTTCCTTGACCACAGTTTTACATTGTTTCTTCTCACTCCAATCCAATTTCTACTCAATCTTAAAAAAACTGATATACAAACCGCTTACTTCTACTAACCTGGACATCTGTTTTTGCATATTTTATTCTGATCTTCATCCTTTTTCCAATTTTTTTGCGAACCCTAAATTCGAAATGTTGATTTTTTGGGTATTTGAGGGACACATGATAAAGTGTTTTTGTGGATAAAGTGTTTTTTTGGATAAAGTGTTTTTGTGGATTCTGGAATGGGTGACAATATGTGCATAATTTGTGTGGAAATATTGAGTTATTTAAGACTGGTTCTGATATTTATCCATAGTTATGATATTCAATAATTAATGTGATAGAGGACCAGGACTGTATTTGTATTTGTATTTACCACATGAGGTTTCTAAAATTTTAAATTTTTAGCACACATATATTTAAATACTTTTGTATTTCAACTTTAGTGTAGTAGAGTTGTAACTGCTACTGCAAACAGCTGAGCTTCAACAGTAGAACTTTATCAAGAAATTGTTTGGTAGATGAATGATCCTTTTGTATACTCATTCGAGATTTATTCTGCCTTCCAAAATTAGTATGGCTTTTGATAATATGTATACTTGCTCATGAACTATGAAATTGAATCCTGTGTAGGCATATAAAGGAATCCAAAGACATATACCTTGCATTAGTGCCAATGGATATGATCAAAAGAGAGCTATATGAGTATCAAACTGTTCATAAAATATTATCTCTTGAACGTCCTAAATTAATTTGAAAAAAGGGACCGAAAGTATGATGCTTGTGGTCTTAAATGTATCTTTCAGTAAGTTATATACTTTAGGTGTAGTTAATTTATGACTTGTCTTTTATTGCTGCTTCTATATGTATATGCAGTTTACTTTGGAAACTTTCAACATTTCAGTTCTATGTTGTATTTGAAAGAAATCTGCTTTGATTCCATTTCCTTGTTTTGAGGTTAGGGAAATTGAAAGAAGAATCCTATGTTGAAATGGAGCTTTTCCTAACGAAATATATAAAAAAGACTGTTGCAGCTGAACTTATATCCAGGTTGAATAATTTCCAGTCTGAATTCTGTAGGTAGTTGGCTTCTGTAAATCATTTTATCTAGAAATGTGTTTCATTGCTAAATTTAGAGAAGTGCGGAATGTATATTGAGATTTTAAATATTTGCTTCCCCAATGAGAGCTGAAGTGCTTTGATATTTATGTTGAACAGTTGAAGCTACTATGTTCGTTACAGCAGGTCAATCTATTTGGAAGTCTCCAAAAGAGGTCCATACGGTTAGTATATGGTTGTTGAATTATCAGTAACACGAGGTATCGTTTTGTTTGGTACTTTGATGTCGTTGATGGGTTGCTTTACTTAGTAGTAACGTTTTGGGTATATTTGATTTTTGCCTTTTGACTTACTTTCAATCTTTGGTGTTTTTGGTTTGTGACTTTTGAATATGAGCTTGTGCGCAATGAATGTGTTCATCTATATGTTTGTCAATCTTTCACGCATAGTGTGTTCTTCATCTGTGTTTACCCATCTTTTGTGGTTTTCTTCTTTTTTGTTCTCTTGGCTGATGATTTGTTGCGCGAAAGGTTTTGGCTGCAAGTGAGTGTTTCATGAAGATTATACAATTAGTGGGTATGATACTGGCAACTTTTGCCTTGTAAATATTTAACAAGGAGGAAGATGTTGCATTTTAAATGTTTAATTTTTAGTGAAGTAATAGATATCTTGGCTGCAAGTGAGTGTTTCATGAAGATTATACAATTAGAGGGTATGATACTGGCAACTTTTGCCTTGTAAATATTTAACAAGGAGGAAGATGTTGCATTTTAAATGTTTAATTTTTAGTGAAGTAATAGATATCTTTGGTTTTTATATTTAGTTTCTTATATTTTTGTTTTCTCAAGTCTTTATATCAGACATTGTTTTACTTATTTAAATTGTGGGGCTTCAGATATGAAAGTAAGTTCTTGTTGGTATTATATGTTTCGGGAATGAAATGGCAAGCTCAATGAACGAGTACTACGCATCGTTTTTATAATGCGTCTTTGGCTTTTAAGGTGAAAATATGCATCATGTACTGAAGACTTGTGATGTCCAGATTTCTATTGGATAAGATAACATTACTTGCCAATGTAAGGCATTAGATGACAAAGTAGTCTTTTAAGTTTTCCATTCATTCACTGTAGGAGGTTTTATCTAGGAACATGTGTAGTGAAATAGCAGGTGATGAACTATTTTTAGGCAATCTATGCGGATAAAGATCTGGATATTACTCAAATTATAAAATTTGAGTATGTGAAGATGCAGTGACAATCTCCACATTGTTAACAATACTATATTCTTTTCTTTAATTGTTTCAAAATTATTATTTTATAAAACACTCTTTGTTCCTGTTATTGCTTTCTTGAGTTATAAATAATATTTCATTGCTGTGTTTCCTTTTCTTGGCAGATTTTCGTTCTAGAGCATACATGTGATTTTATGGGTTCTAGGCTCTGAGTTTGTGAAATGGAAAGCATTGAACTTCTATATTATTTAAGATGGTTATGCTGTAATATCATCTTTAAAAAGATGAAGATGGAGCTCTCTGCCTATAATATTTTGTTATAAGGATATCATTGGCATGGCTAGTCTATTTCTTTGTGTAGGACACTCTTGCTAGAAAGTTCTCATTATTCATAATATTTTATGTTTGAACATTTTTGTTTGATTAATTGCACTTATCAAAAGCTCTTGGAATAAGTAAAACAATTATTTATTTGTATCCATCCATGGCTGGTTACTCCCAGAAATGTTGATGCTAATTAATTCCCAGTTAGCTGGTTGTATCTATAGAAAATTGAATTTCGAGGATTGTTTGTATCTTTACTTGGTGTTAGTTGGTTATTACAAATTGGTTGTAGTCATGCTTGGTGGGTTGGATAAGAGTTGACTCGTATATTCATATAGCGTATTTTTTTATTTTATTAAAAGTTAAATCTTATTTGGTCTGCCAAATAGATGACAAAATTGGTATTGTTCACTTTTAAATTGCATTTTTTATGTTCTTAATGTTTTTTCAACAATTAGTCCACCCAAAACTATTCTTATTGTTGAATGTTGTCATCATTTTGATGTATTGAATATAGTTCTAAAATACTATAGTCTATAAATATGACCAATCTAACAGCTTAAGCTTAGATCAAGGGATTTGACATAATGATTATTGCTTTATCTCACAGTTCATGTTTAGATAATATTTCAAATTATTGCGTTTGCAGTTTTGCTAGAATATTTGGTGATACTGGTGCAATGCATTAATCTAAGCTTTCTTTAGATTGTTGAACGAATCAATATACCCGAAAGAAGTGATTCCATATCCTAGCAATGCTAAACCGCTTCGAGTTCATGGAAGTGCATTCATCATTATCAATTATTGGCTTCCTGGTTTGTACAGGTCCCACCCTGGGGAGGTTTTGGAAACTACTAGATGCGTTATTCAATCTACCTTTGGTCAAAGGACATGGAAATTTGACATGGCTGCCTATACTTGTTTGCTCGGCTGTTTCAGCGAACTCTAGTGTATCTCTTATCCAATCTCCTCCATCTCCAGCTCTAGTTAACTTACAATTTCTGGTTTCTACTTGGGATGCAGCTGCTGCTGCTTGGTCTGAATCTTTCATGGAGATTGCCCTCTACCTGAAACACGATGGTAATGTAATCAATGCAACTTCCGTCGCATGTTGTCGTATCCTGTCTGTCTGTTGTCCATGTTTTGTGTCTGTCTGTTGTCCATGTTTTGCGCCCCTGATTGTTCGGTACTAGTATGTTAGACAAAGATAATGACTGTAGAATACTTATAGCCCGAGCGTGGAGAAGTGTGCCTTCCACGGATCAATGGGGATGAAGAATCATATAGAAGGTGATGATTTCTCTAATGAGGCTCAACTGTCATTCACAATTTTCACTGTGGTTTCCTTGGAGTCTTGGATTTCCTCTGTCGGCATAGTCAAGCTTAGAGTGAACAAGGATGCCATGCCAAGATCTATTGGGAAAACTAAATAATGTTTGTCTTAAACTGCTCCAACAGTACCTTTCCCTTAGGTGCAGAGATTATTATGTCGTGCAGATTTGCCATGGGATACGTTGGCACTCCAGATTTGCATGAGAATCCCCGTGTATTATAAATGGCAAGCAGTCAAAATCCAATTTCACTGGTCAAAATCGTCGCCAAAACGACGTAGTTCTGGGCTTAATTTATTTTGTTTTAAAAATTTTTTTCCATGGTAGTGCGACGGCAGTGCACCTTCTTATTTGACAAAAAGATTTTCTGTCTCATATTCCATTGCACCCTCTCCCAACTTTTAACCCTACCTTCCCAAATCTTTACATTCTTCTTCTTGATGATTTTTCCCCCTTTAATTGAGGACCATTTTCCTGAACTGTGCATAGAGATGCCACCGGGAGTTCCCTTCTTCTGCGATTTCTGCCATCCAAAATCGTAGTTTGTGAGAGTCTTTTCTTCCTTAGTTTGTCTCGCACTCTTCAAAAATAGAAAATAAACTTTAAATCTTCATCTCACATATTTAGTAATGTGATTTAACTTATATACCCTATTCTTGTGCTGGAAATAATGGGCATATAGATTAGATTTTCAAGGTTGGTTTCCAATGTGTTAATTTGGCTGTATAGTTTCACAAATAAATTTTTGTTGATTTTCAGGTAGCAAAATTACCAGACTTGAAAATGGCACCTCCATGAGTGAAACAAATGGTAAATTTTGAATATTTCAACATCCACAGTTTTTATGCTCTATCATTTTTTTTTAGTTTTTCTTTTTTAATTTGATTTAATTTTTTTTTTAAATCACCACTATTTATTTGGGCTGAAACTGTGACGTGTATATTGACATGGGATGTTTGCCTTTGGATTCTTCTGTATACCCAGGTTAATGCTATTGTTGGATTTGCTTTTTTATTTTTTCTGGCAGGTTCAGTATGTTTACACACTGATGAATGATTTCCTCACCGTTACGAATTCTACTTGTTCTTTGATTAAACTTTCCTATTGTATACTTTGAAAGCTATTGATTTTGTATTGCAGCTACTATGAGTGAATTGTTAATAAGAATCTTGAGGGAGAATTTGTTGATGTTTTGTAGACAGAAACGCTCCTATTCCTCTTATTATCAGTATTGGCTTTATGATTGCCCTTGAAAAATGTAAGCTTTACATGAACTCCACCTTGTTCTCTGCCCAAGAATTGCTTTACTTCAGTTTCTGGGCCTTTATTTGAGGTGAATTGTAGCTGTGATTCTCACCATAGGTTTTATGTGGTAACAAGATTAAGTCCTTATAATGACAAAGAAGATGAATCTCGACTATAAGAAATAAAAAGCAGAGAGATGACTGCAGTATCCAAACAAACTAAAGTGTTCAAGGCAAAATACAAAAATTATAAACGAGGGAAAAAGACAACATAGTTACCACTTTCTAGACTAAATATGCTTGAGATTTGTACAGTCCAAGTGGGTCCTATCAAATATGTGGATGTGATTGGTTTGACCAGATTTTGTTTTTAAATAGAAATTTCTTGTGAACATGGGCTAAAAATTAATGGAGATTAAAACTTACTGGTTATGTTTAGGTATTCTCTGCTAAGTATTTCTCTTTCTTTTAATTTAATTTTGGTTAAGTTGTTTACAAAAAATTCTAAGGAGGGGAGAGGTCACCTACACATGGCCCCCCTGTTATTGGGGAATCGGGGGCCCGCACCCTGATTCCCCGACCACAGGGGGCCATGTGGAGGTCACCTCTCCATAGAAGGGCCGAGTTGTTTACAGATTGCAGATAATTAAAAAGATAGGAAACTGCATTTTTCATTCTTCTTGTGGAATTTTTTGTTCTATATCAGCTAAATCAAGGCTACCACTTCATTTGTTCGGGGAATTATGAAAGATTATTGTAGTTATTGTTCTCGTTTGGCAATCGAATTTGGAGTTCAAAAAATGCAGTTGTTGGGTATATAATATGTTTAGCTGTAGAATAGGATGTTCTGAACCGGAATCAGATATATTAAATCTTTGTTTCTATTGGCTAGGCTTCAATTGTTTCTATACATGAGCACTTCTCTCCTACTCGGATGCCCTTTTATGGTGATATGAATCAGAATGCTGCAAAATGACCGCATATATATATATATATATATATATATAAATTACAATTTACTTTTATGGTTAGATTTTATTACTGAGGTGGTTTTTCCTTTATTAGAATTTAAATATATCTTGCATAGCATGAGCACGAGCTTATTGAAATGAAAGTTGAAAGACATACCCTTTTCAATTTTTCTTTCTGTTAATTGTTATTGCAGGAGAAAGGTATCTTGTTACAGATAATGACGCAACTGGAGAGCAGAAAGGGGGAGTGCAGATAGGAATCTACACCCTAAATTGTATGTTACAACAAAGAAATCTTGTGCTGACGGGAAATCAATTTAGAAGTTCATAGAACAATTGGTGACTCTTGGCCAAAGGAGAAGCACAAAGCCAAATGGAGGAATCAATGATGCAATGAAAAGAACAAAACAACGATGATACACAATGTTTGGTGTATCGGCATGTAGTAAACAAAATGACATGGCTTTATGATAATTGGCAAGGATGTGTATTGTAACTTGTATTTTTGGAAACCCAAAAAATATTGATTCTGATTTTTTCTGGAATTCATTGTCGGTTTTTGGAGAAATATTTGAGTATTTTTATATCAAGTATTCTAGCAGCAATTCATAGATGATTTCGTGCAGATTTTGTCCATTTGATCATTAACATTAAATGAAACAGGTTTATGCATTTGTTGGTGACAATTGGCACGACTTGATATGGTTTTATCTTTACTATTATTGTTGAAATTTTGTTTGACAATTCATGCCAAGGAATGAACAAACTTTGAAAAATCTGGTTGCAGGCAACTTTTTCCTTTTTTTTTTTTTTTGGGAAAAATATGATAACAGGCAATTTTAGTGCAAGGCAACGACAATAACATAACACTACTAATACTGAGAATGCTAATACTAATAATACTTTTTTTTTTAATATTAATACTAATACTACTTTCACTACTAATAATGATACTATTTTGAGTTTAGCCGCTTCTAAAATCTTGTGCACAAGTTAATTAAAAATTTTGACATTTCCCTTCACTCTTTTATCTAACCAAAGCAAAAATTCAAATATTCCAGACTAAAGGCACAACAAGCAAATCGTAGTTACCCTCGATTATACATTCTAAATTATCAAGACTTAGAGCATTCATATTGGTATTATTAATTTAACTATCTACATAAGTAAAAAATACATTTTAAATTATTGTTAAATGTCACATATACAAATTAAATTTAACAACTATTAAAGTATCATATTATATATATTACATAAAATCACTAAAATCTACACAAGTCCAAATTGACCCATTATCTTCAAAAGTTATTGGTCAAGTTTTATTAAATAAATAAATAAGAATTTTTGAAAAACATTAAATTCTATCAAAGTTGTTAAAATTTTTGTTAAAGTTAACAACAATTAACACCGTGTAGTTAATTTTTTAACAACAAAAATTTTTAACAAACAATTTAACACCACCAATGTAGGTAATTTTTAACAACTTTAACAACAATTTGAACAACTAAGAAAAAATTATTCTTTTAATAACTTTCTTAACACCACTAATGTAGGTAATTTTTTTAGTTGTTAACTAACTTCACTAACAATCTAATTTAACACTTTTAGAACTTCCTATAAAGGCGTAGGGAAGCTCTCGTACCTGATTATTATACCTACAAATTGATTATTATCCATTTTTTTCCTTTTTCCTTTTTTTTTTTAAATACAAAGAGGACATAGGGAAGATGGGAGGGAAATTATGAGAGGAACATGTGTGGTTCCAAAGCAAAATCTCTTACATAAGTATATATTTATTGTATTACAATTTGAACTACAACTGATTATTATTATCTTTTAATATGCACGTTTCAGTAAAGTCAACCAATTATAATTTAGGTGATGGATTTGAAATGTTTATTGTCCTATTTTTGCCCGATAAACTCATGTTGTTATTAGTACTATTATTACTAGCGAATCAACTCGTACATTGCACGGGAAACACATATATCTAAAACAAATTAAAGCAAAGAATTAATTAAACAATAAAAAATAAAAGTGATATAGGTTCATTAACCATATCACTCGAACTAAAAATTAACTAAAAGAAAAATAGTGCAACTGTTTCCAAAATTGATATTCTATGTTAATTGATCGATTGTTGGCAAATATACGTATGCAATATATATATATATATATATAGTTGCTTACATACTTAACCGATTGGGCGGCTTGAAGGTTACTTTCATTATTCAAATATAAAAGGAAAAAGATAATTACGAATTTGATTTTACACTTACCCCGTTAAGTGCAAAGAAAGAGATAATTAAGAATTTGATTGATACATTTATTTGGTTAATCGAAATCTAAAACAATTCTAACGGGCAAAAGTTCCGGCTTAACAACTGGGAGATGATTAAACATTACTATACAAAATTAAAAGATGTAATAAACAAAATTCTGAAAATTAAAAAAAAGATTAAGGTGGGCAGATGAATAAATTATTAAAATTAATATACAAAATTAAAAAATTAACGCACCACTTAGTATTATCTGATTATTATTAGAGTGAACGAAAATACAAATAGAAAAATAAATAAGACATCAGTTTGACATTATCATGATATCAGATTCCTAATTCCCTTAAGATGCCAGATTTTTGTGGGAAAAATTAACCCACCACTTAGTTAGTATTATAAATATATAGATATAGATTAATATTAGGGTGAACAAAAATAAAAATCGGAAGAGCGATAAATAAGATATCAGTTTGACATCATCATAACATCAGATTCCTAATTCCCTTAGGATGCTAGTTTTTTGTCGGAAAAATTAACCCACCACTTAGTTAGTATTATAAATATAGAGATTATTATTATTATTATTATTATTATTTACTGTCTATCTCAGAAATTATTTCTCCATTAGTTTTCTTCTCAATGGCAAAATTTACTTTCATTCTCTTAACAGTAGTTGTCTTCTTCTTCTTCACCCTCTCAGATGCCACCCAAAATCTGGCAAACTCACCGGAAAAAGAAGATTCCATTGCCAAGGGCTCTACAGATTCTCTCCCTCATCATCCAGAGTTCATTAGAGTATCGAAGCCGATGATAGAACTGCCCTCGAATCAAGATAAGTATTTCAAGATCCACCGCTCTAGCAATGAACGTATAGTTCAAACAAGGATGGGCAAGCACGTGTTGGGAATTGACTCAAAATAATTATTTGGCAAAGATAAACGACTTGTTGAATAAATATGCCTAATTAACTAAAGTCTTGAAATGCAAGAAAAAGGAGGAAGAAAATTAAGGAAAGTTAACTAGGTTTCATGGAAGATTGTTTGTTATATATATGTGTCCATCTGCCGGCAATTAAAAATGCCAAGGGGGAAAAAAAATAAAAGCAGAGAAGGGTCACAGCAACGGAAAGGTTTGACAGCCCTTGTGTTCATGAGGCAGCCAAGCCTTGGTGGTTTTGGCAGGTTTTTTTTTTTTTTTTTTTTTGGGAGGAAAAACTAAAAAGAGAAAGTTACGTACGGGTTTTGCGGTGTGTTTTGAGTGCTCAAGTTTTGTTTAAGAAGAGAATGACAGGATAAAAGAAACTTGTGATTGTAAAGAATTTCTTTATCTTTATCAATAAAAGGTTTCTTCCTGTAGTTGTCGGTGGTTTACCGAGTCACGTTAAACTTTTTTTTTTCCTCGTTTATGCTCGTTTTTTGTTTTTATTTCCGCTGCGTAATTAAGTGAATTTGAAGGGGAAAAGTGATATATTTCCCAACAGCACGGCCACCACCACCACTATCTCCACCTCAACGACGACAAAGATCATTCTGCCACTAGCACCGTGCCATTGCATGACACTGTCACCATCATTCCGTCAAGCGACAGAAGTGAAAAATATCCAATCCTTCTAAAGATGCTTCAAAGAATCCAGAGAGGCTGAGCCACCGTTCCACCGCTCATGATGATTTCTTGAACCGAGAGACAGACGTCAAGTTTTGTGAATTTTGTCTCGTTCTACGTACAATTTCAGTTGTTGTTTTTCATGTATTTTAGACAGATCGTTTCGGGTTTAATAAACTTATAAAAGTTTCCTCTGTTGATCTTTTTCGTTTTTGGGCAAGGATTTGTATTGTTTTTGGCCCATTTTCTCCCGATTAATTCTGTGTTAGATTCTGTTAATTATTTTCAAGAAACAAATTCAAGTTCTAGTGAATCTTGTCTCATTCTACTTCTACATCTTCAGTTGTTATTCTTCATGTAGTTTAGGCTTTACACAAACGTTTCTTGTTTAATATAAGTTCCTCTGTTAGTTAATCTTTTACAGATCTCATCATTGTTTTGAATTGGATTTCGCCGGTTTTCACCTGATTAACTCATTAGAATATCAAAGATTCATGTGGTAAAATTTGGCAATATTTATTTACAATACTTTTAATTGTTAGGAATTGAAAAACATATTCACAGCGGAAATTAAATAAACATTCAATTTCTATGTCTAAGATCAACCTTGTACTTCAAAAGAATTTGTGATGGAAAAATACATCTTTGATGACGATCTGTGAATTGCAAATCCTAATTGACCGTTGGAGCAATGCTTGTCACCACAGTTGTCCAATTGTCCAACCTCTAACGGTAATGGATTTGAAACTCTATAACAACAAATAATTCGAAGTGAATTTATGATAGCATGTTTAGGATTTTGTTAATTTCATGTTCTAGTAAAAAATCGACAGAATATCCAATATCATATCGTGTATAATTTGTCATACGAATTTTCCCCTACAGTCTCTATCTTAAACCCTAAACACAAAACGTCTATTTATAGTTCTAGGAACCAAAACCCTAGTCGTACTTGGGCTTCCACAGGCCTACAACTGAGCGGTCCAATTAATTAATCTAATCAATTATTTCGACCCGATTAGACCCGGTCCAACTAATTGGACCTTAGACATCAATTCCAACAATCTCCCACTTGAACAAAGTCTATTTCAAATCACCAACTCTCACCTTTGTGTATGACTGATTAGGCTCCCACTCACGATGGTAAACATTGTGATAGTATTATTCTAATCTAATTGCAATAAGACAAATCAAAATCTCTATTTTAATTTATCATCGATTCAATTAGATCGATCAGTTCACGTCGCCGTCCAAGATCGGCATCTAGCAATGTGTCAAGGTAAACTATGTGGCGGGAAAGTCGTGGTATGACAAGCCTTTATATGTACAGTTACCGTGGAAATATAATCTCTTCATCAATATAACTCAATCGGTTAAGAGATATGGATAGACGTCAATCTCATAATAACCAATTATACTATTCACTTTAACTCTTTGTTGATCAAACCAAGTCATGATGAAACATTTTCAACTCATAATTTCACCCTGGCCGAAGAATTTATATCAACCAAAGTAAGTGAAAAGCAGGTTACAATCTCCCATTATCCAGGAGTGATGAATCCTCATCTTAAATACTCACAAACTTCATGCAACTTTCATTATACATGTACAATATATTCCTGATAACTCGTGGCTAGAGTCTCATCTAATGTCCGACTAAGTATAATAATCATCACATAATCTATAATACCCTCAAGTCAAAGGACCAATTCCACAACTGTCCATTAGAGATCAATCGATGGCGCTTGAATAATTTACCATGTGGTATCTATAGGTGGGTCATTCAATGCATGTTCAACTAATAATGCATCCATATGTCCATTTGGATGTCCCTACATCTTAACTCGTGAGATCAGTTACTTTCTTCACAATAAATAAATGCGACACATGCTAGTCTATCTGCAATAATGATATCCATATCTCATTACTACATTGACTTGGGATAATTTAAGAATAAGTATATTACATACATCTCACAATCACAACTCCTTGTGATTAATAGGTTACTATAATCTTATTCTACGGACTCTATTATTTTACAAGATAGCTTTTATCTTAAAAATAGATTTGCCACTTGAATATACCAATTAATAAGTGTTTATGCACATCAATGTCCAACAAAGATTGCAACACCAGAATCCCATATAAATAGATCCAACATATATTGTATCTAATACATATAAATTTATCATGATCATTATACTATGACAACAACTATGTCATAAGATCTCTTCTATGTTTAGATGGATTCATTCAATCTCTCTATCATTTTGTATCACCTCTTCCCAAGAGATATACTGCCTCAAAACATACTTAGATCGCGGATAAGACCCAAATTTCCTTCGCTTGTGCAATGGCTCCATTGTTATCAGAATCTCTATCGGATCAACAATGATAAGAATAAATTCAAGTTCAGTTATGAACTTTATGATCTAAACCGCTTCATTTACTACTTTCAAAGTAGCTATATATAAGCTTAATATTTGAATCAGTAGTTGTATCTATCTGGAACTCTTTCCAGTTGATCACACTGCTAATATGAGAAAATACTTTCCAGATTGGGATATTTCTTTAGTCTTTTCAGACTAAAAACTAACATCAATAAATCCACGAACTTTTAGCTCATATTTCTCTTAATTTAAAAACATATCTTCAAGTGTTTTCCAAGCATTTAAGAATGTTCATGACTGTTATAAGATGTTTCCCAACAGAATTCACTTGGAATCTGCTTCTGACTGTCAAAACATGTGAAACATTCGGTCTAGTACATAGTATTGCATATTAGATAAATTCTGTTGTAATAGCTTAATGAATTCTATCCATGCAATCTTTCCCAATATGTGTTCTATAACACTTCTTTTGAGAAAGTGTTCCCATCCCTATGGGACAGAGTCCTCACATAAATTCTTTCATACAACATTTTCTTAAAATTTTATTTATATACATGAATTTGGATAGGCCAAGCATACCTCGATATATCTATATAGATCTACATTCCAAAGATGTATACTACATTTCCCAAATTTCAATGGAGAAGAGTTTATATATATATATATATTTTTGGTTTATATATGGGGATATCATGTTTCAAAAATATGTATTCTTATACAATACTATGAATACGATCTAACTCCCACTAACTTCTTGTACACATCATTCTTATTCATTCTAGATCAAATCAAACACTTCGATTATCTCATCAAAATGAAACTTTCAACTCATCTAAGGTTTGATTAATATTCCGTTTGACTTTATGGATTTAAAATTTTCAGATTGTATTATATACATCTTTACTAACATTCCTATAGACGAATACAATTTTGACATCTATTTGTCAAATCTCAAAATATGCAACTTCAGCATCAAGAATTCAAGTTTAACCAAACATGATTATAGATAAGAATGTTTTGTCAAAGTCAACTTTTGTCTTTAATTTTGACCTCCACTACCAATTTTGACCTTTTCAACATGAGTACTACCATCCATATCAACATCTTGATTGTAAACCAATTCACAATATATAGGTCTTGCCTATTTTAGCAAGCCAACCAAAGCCCACACTTTGGTTGTCATGGAGCTCACAATGAATTCTATTATATCAAACCTTACCTTCTAAGTCAACATTTTAACTTTTATTTTGTGCAAATTGTAGGTTCATCATCCTTAGTTATCAATCTAATATTGCAAACTATATGATCAAATCCTTAAGTAGAAAAATTTCCCTACCTGGTCTACACAGAGCTAATGTGTTCTTAGGAACCGTATACATGTTACTAGTTTACATATCATCAAATGAAGTATATACACTAGCACATCCAGTCGATTAATTTTTTTTTGTGGTTTCTTGAACTCCTTTAAGAATCATTCCTATTGTTTTTTTTGGCACAAACAACTTCTCTAAGAATACAACATAAGATGACATTCATCTCAAATGTGCAACATAAATCATGTCCAACAACTCATGTTGGAAAATCCACAAAAGAAATATTTCATACACTTTTAAAAGTGTTATTACCCAAAATAGTTTTGAATTTTATCAATCGACTTAGATAGAACATGTTTTTGTGTGTAACATGCAATATCTATTGCATATTCCAAAACAAGTTTGGAATAACTGTTTGGCATATCAAATTGTAACATATTTAACATATACAACTTTTTTCAAATACACTATTATAGAATGGTGTATTTCTAGGAATTCACTACAAGAGAATCTTATTCTCTTTAGATAATCAATTATACCTTTGAATATTCTTTACTCCGATCATATCTAAGTGTTAGAATATCTTTGTAAATAGCTTTTCGATTCTTGCTTGAACATTTTGAACAATTCAAAACTTTCATACATAAACTTCATCAAATTTATGAAACCGTATCTAATACATATATCCTCAAACTTGACAAGGTAAGAAAAGCTATGTCGGATATTTGTAGACATTTGTCCAAATACATCAATATGAAATTGGACAAATATATCTTCAATGTCATAATAGGATATAATTCAAATTATCACTTACACCTCTTTTGTTTTTTATTATGACGATAGACCTTTTAGCACGTAGAATCCAGATATTATCAATTTTATTTCTCAGATCGGAAGAGCTCCATAATCAAGAATAATCATTATTCTCAATCTCAATAGAACAATCATTCATATCTAAACACGAGTCAGAAATAATGTTTTTAATAAGAACTAGATGATAATGTCAATATTATTATCATAAAACAGAACAAAAAGGTAACCTAAACAATAGGTTGTAAATGGAGCAACAATTCCTTCATTTCCTACTATATGTCCTGTTTTTCAATCAGTAGTGATCTACTCTATTTTAATCTCATAGGATCAATATCTCGTATCTAATACTCCAGAGGCTGAAAAGTAGTCTTATCACTCTCATCTTGTAATAGAATCTTCTCTAAGATTTCTTTCTTTCAAAATGATGATTATATATGCCTTATAGTTTTTATTCTAATGTTCTTTATCTCTACAAATATCATTGGTTTTGGATATATTTGTCTTTATACACTTTAACTGTATTACTGATCATATGGAATCTTTCTTAAAGTTCCATCATCACTACCTTTAAGTACTATTAAAGGTTTCAATGGTTAATATTTGCCCTTATATCACATTGATGACCAGTTCAACAATTTTAGCGTATCAAATAGACTAGTGGGTAATATGAATCTAATTCATTGTATCTCAATTTGTAATAAATTGTGATAAGCTATCAGATAATGATTATAGAACTAAGTCAATACTTAGCTCATTTTCTCATTGTGTTTCCAAATAACATTTAGAATCTATACTGCTCAGTATAGTTCATCATTCAACTCTTTGAAATGAATTAACAGTATAAACCTGTACCTACATGAAATATTTACAACTCATAATGGCAAGTATAACACATATCCATTATGTTCATCATCTCATGATATTTGCAAATGTGCACTATTATCACAAAACTTCTTTAGTAGGAACATTCGCATAATCTATTTTAAGACATATATATATTTTTCTGTGCTTGACAACTATTTTCATTATGATGTCAGTTTAATAAATTTGGACTGGAAAATTTTGTTGACATCTAACATACTAATTATTAAATTTAGGGTAAATTTCACATATCGTTCCCAACCTTTGCACTTAGAATCGCCTGGGTTCCTAATCTTTTTTTAGCGTGTTGGGTCCTCAACCTTTCATAAATATACACAAAAAGTCCCTCTTGACGGAATCCATCTAAAATTCCGTTAAGTCATTGGCCAAATTACCTCAATACCCTTACCCTTAAAATTTTAAAAAAGCAAAAGGAATTTTAAAATTTAAAAAATATATAAAAAAATAAAATGTAAACGGAAAGGGGAGAGCCCTCCTCTCACTATCATTTCCGGCAGCATGAAGTTGTCGGAAATGGCAAAAAAAAATTTCTACCATTTCTGGTAGAAAATAGGGGGGAGACGCCACTTCAAGCAGCATTATGCTACTGGAAGTGGCAGTGAATGACAGCTTCAAATGGAGCTATCGGAAATGGCAGTGAGAGAGCGAGACCTCCCCCTTCCATTTTTTAAATTTTTTTCTTTTTTTATTTTTATATATTTTTAAAATTTTTAAATTTCTTTTGTTTTTTTAAAATTTAAAAGGTAAGGGTATGTAATTATTTGGCCAATAACTTAACAGAATTTTGGATGAATTCCGTCAAGAGAGACCTTTTGTGCGTATTTATGAAAGGTTTAGGGCCCAACGTGCTAAAAGAAAGGTTAGAGACTCATGCAATTCTAAGTGCTTCCGATCTGGGACCTTTTGTGAAATTTACTCTTTAATTTACAAATATACTTATTATTCAGATATGTAATGACAAGATAGAACAAAATTAATTGATGTAGGAAATAAATTTGACATGGACTTTTATCAAATTAATTATGCCCCCACTGAATTAATGATCCTTCTGCATTAATTATTGAAATTCATTTGAATTTCGAGTGGGCTAGACTCCCGTTTTCTTTATTAGAACCTTGAGTGACTCAACAAATTTTAATAAAGCATGTAGGTAGATACACTTTCAATCACGTCTCTATGTGATTTCTTGGTCATCAAGTAGACAGCTAATTGTCACGTATATCTTATATACTTTATTTGACATGCCTTTAAAATTTTATTTCCTTGAGTGACTCAACAAAAAATAAAATCTTAGTTAAATTCGATTGACTGTTCAGAAACATCAGTTGTTTCATAGTGAAAAACATGTCTCTAAACGAGCAGCCTTGAGTAACTCAACAAGCTGACATTGATAATGTACTCTCAGTTTTCACTATAACAGTGGAAGGTATGTATTAATATTTAATATGAATTTAATATTTTAATTAAGGGATCGGTCTCATCTCATTCATGTATAGTAATAACATCCAATACATAATTAACTATACATAATTAATAAGCGCTGATAATTATGGATTATTTCTACCCAATTTGCTTGAACCATGAAGAAGACTAGATGATTAATTATTAGAGACATCGCATTTGATCATCTAATTTTAAATGCAAATATTCTCCATGTTCCTTTTCCAATTTATATCATATACAAATTATCTTGTTACATCTCAAATAAAAAGGAAAATAAATTAACCTTGCAATCATGACTAATATCCTATACTAGTTTATTGCAGCCAATCATATGGCTCAAGTCCATAATAATCCACTAAATTCATTAATTTAATATCACATATTAATTAACATATCAATTTCTAGATTTTGTATCGACAATAATCGTTTAAACCAATTTAGACAAGATTGAACGAACCAATCGAAATCAAATAACTAATCTAATTAATCAAGTAATTTCGCATCAATAAGGTCAATCAATTAATCATATTAATTATCCAACTTTATTAACAATTAGGTATTACCACAAAATAACTCTTTATTTTGTTTTAATATCAAAGTCATACTTTGGTATAAGCTTTGTAAAGATTTAGGGTTGAAATCACAATTTGAATTAAGTCAAAATTTAACTTTTATCCAAATAAAAAAATTTTTGCAAAACAATTTTTTTTTTTTTACTTTTTTTTACAAAGTTTAAATTTTGGCTCAATTGAAAAATTCTAAAATTTTACAAAACTTTTAAGTTGTAATTCAAACCTCATAAACCAATTTGTTAAATTTGAAAATATGAGACAAATTTTTAAAGTTTTAGAAACTTAAAGGTCAATTTATGGATTTCCAAAACTTAAGGGACTGCCCATGTAATTTCATAAACTACATTGACCTCACTCTACATGTTAGATACATGGGGGGCTTGTTGTGTAGTTTTTGAAATTGTACAGCAGGCCCTCGTCTACAATTGATGGCCGCGATTCAGGCTAGCGTTCAGCCGCGGCAGATCTGACGCTTCTAGCACCTGCCACGCCTCGGACGGGGACTGGCCATATCCGGCCGGCGCAAAGGACGGTAGCAAAAGCTGCTACGAACCGCCATTCACAGTAGCAGCCTGACGCTATTGGTGCGGCGCCTTCCTGCTGCGGTGCTTGTGCAGCTCACTGTGCCACGGCGTGAACTTTCTGCCGCCGGAACTATTCCGGCTACTGCCGTAGTCTTGTGGCCCCTTTTTTTTTCACGACTCTCCGTTTATGCATCCAAATCAATATAGATTCAAGTAATGAAATCAAGTTCCATATTTTAATTATTTCAAAAATAAGTAGTAATCAAATAGATATATTACAATAACAATTATTGTCAAGTTCATTAAAAGCAACAAATTATAATAAAATACAAGTAGGCTCTGATACCACTATTAGAAATTGAACAACACATACACAATGTAAATTAAATAAACATTCAATTCCTATGCCTAAGATCAACATTGTAGTTCAAAAGAATTTGTGATGGAAAAATACCTTTTTGATGAACGCGTGAATTGCTAATCCTGACTGATCGTTGGAGCAATGCTTGTCACCACAGCTGTCCAATTATCCAGCATCTAATGACAATTCACATGACAAGAATAGATTTGGAACTCCATAACAACGAACAATTTGAAGCGAATTTATGAGAGTATGTTTAGGGTTCTATATCAATTTCATGTGCTAGCAGAAAATCGATAGAATACCCACGATCATATCGTGTATAATTCGTCATACAAATTTTCCCCTACAGTTTCTATCTTAAACGCTAAACACAAGACGTCTATTTATAGTCGTAGGAAGCAAAACCCTAGTCGTATTTGGGCTTCCACGGACCTACAACTGAGTAGTCCAATTAATTAATCTAATTAATTAATTCGACCCAATTAGACCTAGTTCAACTAATTAGACTTTGGACATCAATTCTAACATTAATCTGGTTAGGCTTTGTTTGTTCTGAATGCTTTCAAAATCTTGTTAAGAGTAACTAATTAACAAGTGGTTCAATCTGAAAGTCTAAAGTTAGAACGGAGGAGTCACGGATATGTAAAATCAATTCTGCTGGAACCCGGTTCAAAAAGAAGAAGAAGAAGAAGAAGAAAAAGAAAAAAGAAAAAAAAAACTGGTGGAGGCTAAATAAATGACAGGACGAATGAGAAAAGCAGATAATGATTATACAATATATTGACATGCACCTTCAACCTTGATTCATATACCGAAATATGTAAAGATGAAAGCCATTTTGATCCAGTATCAATGTTGTGGGAAGATCACATATGAAATTATATGTATAGCTAATTCATGAATGTACATTTTTAGTAAATCTCTTTTTCTTACTAATTATTATTCACTTTGTTCTCAAAAGCATTTTTAGGTGTGAGGCATGGAGCTCACACATTTATAGGGCTTTATTGCACATTGCCATCCCATATATAAAATTGATCACCCGCCAGACACACATGTGACAGGTGATAATAGGACAATCCCGCCACGTGTACATCTAGTCCCGCGAGATGTTTGACGGATGATCAAAACTGAATCACATCATTTCTCTACTAGGGTTGAGATGAATAGTAATGATGAACATCAGTAATGTTGTTCCTAATATTCCCATGATTAAATAGATTGATTATTTTATTTGAATCCTTCGTTTAATGCTTTTATATATGTAATAGAGTAGCACTCCTTGTTTAATACTTTACAAACTCCGCATAGCTTTTCGTTGATAGGTTAGGAATATACCATGTCCTCCCTTATAGACACTTCTAATCAAAGGATGAGGGAAACCCCTCCCCCGGGAGGCGGATAAGAGGCGAAAAATAGAATCGAGGTAGAGGCCTAAAAACTTCACAAACATTCATATGGAGGTTTTTTTTATGCTAATAAATACCTTTTTTTAATCTTTTTGAATGACAATTTTATTGTCTACGCATATATGTTATTATGCATGCGTGTAACACATAGTACACATCTAGGCTAAAGTGTGAGGTGATTGTAGTCTAAATGTTTGACACATAGACATGCATACATAATAACATGCATGCGTGTAGGCAAAATAAAATCCTTGTCATTTTGAATATCCTGAAATAGATAATTATATCATATTGTATCCTTCTAATAAGGGAGCAATAGGGATGAATTTTGCTAATTAAAAATGAAATGAAGGATGAAATTGACAAAAATATATAGGAGGGGACCAACTACAAAAGCATCCAAAGATGAGGAGCTTTTGTACAAATTACCCGCAATAAAAGCATCCATATACAATAGCTTAATTTTCTGGCACAATTTGCTAATTTACCGGTTGTCACTTTTTATAAAAAAAAAATTGCTACAAATGTAATAGTGAATAATTGAACTTATGACCTACATATTAAGAAGTAGTTTTTAAATCATTGTGCTAACTCTTTTTTTATAAAAATTTTCATTTATAAATCACTATTTTCGTGTGTTTTCAATAATTATATTGAACTCTTTTTTTTTTTTTTTTTACTAAAAGGATTGAACTCATTTTTTTAAGGATAATTATATTGACACTATATTTTTTATTAATCTCACCATATTTTTCAAATATACTAAAATGGTCAAAATTAAATAGCATAAATAACCATTTCATTCTTAGCAATTATAAATATTTTT
>CAVNYN010274698.1:0-15305 GCA_963692815.1 Nyctanthes arbor-tristis
GTTTGAGGCTAGATATGGTAAGGTGGTACATTGTTGATATGCATAAAGTGGTGTTGGTCTTCTATCTGGGAAAACCTGGCCAGGTGTTGAGTTTTATGAGCTCTAGTAGAGAGTCCCAATGAGCTCTAGTGGAAGTTGTGGGCTCGAATGGGAGTTCTAGTGAGCTAGGGGAGTTTTCGAGCAAACTCCAGTCATCTTATTGGGTGGAGGCTTTGGGTGCCTCTTGTGTTGAGATGAGTGATAGAGGATAGCCTCGTTGACCTTAGTCTTTAGTAGGTTACTAGTTGATTGGGTTGCGTGAGGAATATTTGAGCTATGGAGATCGTGAGTTGAGAGATTAGTTCTCTTGGCAGTTAAACACACATGGGAAAGGTTTCTTATAAGATCATGTGGGGTCATACATACATTGGTTGTATTTGTTGGCTAAGTGTTGATCTCTGTGTTTACCGTTCGGTTGTATATCTCACTATCTTGTATTTGACATCACTTTTTGCTCTTGATTGGTTCATGCATGTCTTACACTTTATGTGTTGAATGGATTTGTTGCTTTGATTATCTTCTTGTGTGATATATATGACGTGTATATCTGTTATTACTTGGTTGTGCACTTTCTTAGAAGGTGATGGTGATTGAAACTGGTAAGGTTTTTAAACTCCAGTTGATTTAGGATACCTATTGTGTGCAAGAATTAACTTAATGCTTTTTTGCTTGCAACTTTATTAGGTATTAGGTGGAGGTTTGTTAGGCTTTTTGCGACTTAATAAACTCGGGGTGAGGATGGGAAATAATTCATATCCGCTTTTATTATAGGCTATAAGACTTGGATTGAGTTATATTGTACACGCTCCAACATTTTGACAACTGAACTGGTTCAAAAGTGACCTTAGTGGACCGTCTAGAGGAAATAAGCTTCGGGGCGGATGCTCGAAGGCCCACAATAATTGAACTATAAAAGGGTTACCGTGATTCGTTTTAGGTAGTTGTGCGTCGAACGGTATGTGGTGACAAGATATAGGTCTTGTTGTCTTGTCTTGTGGAGCAGTACTATAGCTCTAACCTTAGTGGTCCACCACTATTCTGCGTCGGGGTGTCACCAACGACCGGAATCTGGTGGGGACGGCCAGATATGAGAGACGATAGGGGAGTTGTCGTTCAAATTATCCATTTTATATTACATTCTTGATTTCTTGTAAATTAATGTGATATATTGTATTTAATCCTTAATTTACTTTTGTGTATGCTAGGATTAAATCCCAACACTTTTGTCTCGAAGAATTGTATGAGAAGTGGCACTGCCAGTTAAGTAAACATCTTGACAATTTATCTTTACTCTATTTTTATCTAAACAAGAAAAATTTTAACATCAATGAAAATCAAATAAAAAGATTTTATTTGAAATTGAAATAACTCATAATGACAACTTAATATTAAAAACTAGAAGGAAATAATTAAGATCAAATGCAAAAATGTAAAAGCAAATAAAAACAAGAAACAACTAATCAATATTCTCCATAAGAATGCCATCAACCAGATTGCTCCTTGAATTAATCAAAAGGTCAGAGACATCTAAATGAGTTATATCATTTGGATCATCAAAATTTGCAAAATTGGTCTCAATTTTTCATTTTCCCTTGATGGATTGCTGGTAGAAATCCACAAGGTGCTTAGTAAGACGACAAGTACACGATTTATGTCCTTTCATTCCACATATGTAGCAACTATTTTCATTCTCCTTTTTGAAAGAATTTTTTTCATTTGTTTTGCGATTTTTGAAGTTACCACCTTATTGCTTATTATTTGGCTCGTTATTCTTTCCATATCCATGCCTACACCTGTGTCTGCGTCCAAGCCCCTGCCCATGCCTGTGTTCATAACTTGTTGAATTTTCTTCAGACAAATCAACATCATCAGCTTTCAGGCAGTGCTACAGAACCCGTTAGGCGTAATGCATCCGATCTCATCAATAGTTCATTGTTCTGTTCTGCAACAAGTAAGAAATAAGTTCTGAATATTTCTTAAAACCACATTCACGATATTGTTGTTGTAGTAAGACATTGAATACATGAAAAGTAGAGAAAATTTTATGTAATATGTCCTCATCTATGTTTTTTCCCCATACAGATTGAGTTTTGAACATATATTGAAAAGCTTAGAATTGCATTTGCTAATTGTTTTTGGTCAGGTGTCGAATGCACTAAAATAATAAATACCTTACTCCACTAAATTTAAAATAGTTTGTAGAAGCGGAGAGTAAAGGTCAAACCCACAGAGAATATTGGATAATTTAAAGTATCTCGTGTCAACTAGTAGGAAGGGGTTATTTTATGAGATTAAACTAAAATTAATAAAAATCAAAGAATAGAATAAATAATGAATATTCACAAAGACAAGTAAGAAAACAAATGTTACTTCCAGTTCTCAGTTCAATTGTACACTTCACATAAGATATAGTAATCAATAGCAACGTCATTCCTACTTTCTTGCAAAACAATTAACTCTAGGCAACAATAAGCTTTGACACCTAAATTTTCCCTTAAGTGTATCTAATTAAACAAGCTCTTCGATTAGACGTATCCGTTTGGACAACCTAAAGCAAGCTCTCTAGATTTAAAACAATGTTGAATAAAGTATTAGGAAAATAAGATAATCTATGCAATAAATTCACAAACTCGATCTATTTAACTTTGGTTGTGTTATCCCTAATGATTAACAATCATTAGTTGCTATGAAAATTAGAGAAATAACAATTACGGATTGAATTCTCAAATTTAGCAATAGAAAATCAATCACTCAATGTAGCAGACCTAAACTATATCAAACAATCAAAATTCATAAATATAGAAAATAGAATAACTCAAGCAATTTCACAAAAGAGTAAGAAACAACGTTACTAGAATTGATTAATTAAAAACAAGAAGTAGCAACAACATCATCTTGAACCAGAGGAAGGAAAAAGTTAGCCTTGAGCTTACCCAGGAAAATCTTTCTTGAAACTTGTTTTTGTTGCAAAAGCAAATTATTCTATGAAGTTGTGTCCTCTATTTAATATGACCCCCTTATGTAAGGTCTAAAAACCCTAAGAAAAAGAGTAAAAATCGTGTACAAGTTTTACCATAAAAAGAATCCTATAGAAAAAGGACAGTAAGGGATTCTGTGCGTAGGGAGCAGTGCAGCCGCACAACAGTCCAGTGCAGCCGCACCAGGCGTGCTGTTGGACAATTTCACCTTGGTACGGACGCACCTATTAGGAAGTGCGCCCGCACTGCGTTCACTGCCAATTCTGCTAGTTTTCGCCAATATAGGTGTGGCCGCACTAGTTCTCTTCTTTCTTTTTATTTTTTTCGGGCCCTCATGTTTCATTGCCCAATGTCTAAGTCCCCAAACTCCAAAATTTTTGCAAAAGTACGCCAGGACTTGATTCTTTTTAATTTTCCCTTAGTCCTACAATAAATACACAAACTAAACGTAAATAAATATTTTAATATAACAAAACACACAATAGACTACTAGTATAGAGAAATTAATCAACCTAATAAAGCACCTATCAAATTTCCCCATACTTAAACTATTGTTCATCCTCGAACAACCTAAAAACAAAACACAAAACACAAACACAAACACAAACATAAACATTAGATCCTCCCGGTTACAGACAAGGCAAACAACTTAATATTTAGCTCATGAAATATTAAAGTAGCTTGCCTAATAAAAAGGCTCCAAAGCAATGCAAGAGTTTTGAGAATTCCTTTTTTTCTTTTCTTTTTTTCACAGCTAAAGCTTAACCCTTCAAAACTCATAAAATATCATGAATAAGTATCCTCAAGCAACCATCAAAATCATAAAATACAGCTTTTACCTGGAATAGCATAAACTGAATAAGCCGACCTTCACAGATAAGTTCACTCTTCGTTCAAATCTGTTAAAGGTTAAGTGTTTACGCTGAAAATTCTATCCAATAGGAGATTTTTACCATAGGCTTGCATGATTTTTCATTCTCCATTGCTTAGGTTCACATGAATCACACAAATCAAAAGGTCTTTTAAAGGTTTAACGGGACTACGGATTAAGGTGAGAAAAATTTAGGAAATGAGGCTAATGAACTGTTGGAACTAGTAGATCGCAAATTCATAATCTTCAAGAACATATCAGAAGTGAAACCACTACTCCCTTCATTCCTTCAAAACTTCTAGCATCACCTATACAAGAATAACATTTCCCAACTTTCAAAAGTAACTCAAGCCTTTCTTTCAAAAAAGAACAACCCTATATTTTTTGCACAAGAATTTCCTTTCTGTTTTTCTTTTCTCTTGTTACTTTGTCCTTTTTCTATTCTTTTTTCCTCTCTTTTTTCCTCTTTGCACAAAATTCCACTTTCTTTTTTTCTGTCGTTGCCTTTTTTTCGTTCTTTGTTTTTTCCCCCTCTCTCTCTCTCTCTCACATCAATTCTTTCGTCTTTTTACATAATCAAACCACACCAATCTATATATCATCAAATCGAACTCATCACCTCATCAATAATATTTTCCTCCCCCACACTTACTTCTTATCCACTCACAAGCAACCAAAGCAATCATAAGTCTACTAGACCATTGGCAACGAAAAGGTATACATTATTTTTCGACTCGAAACTAGTATTGAGGGTTGTAAAGAAGAAAGTTAAGCCATAAAACTCAAAGTGGTTATGTAAAATAGAATTAATTGAACACGTAGGCTGTTTAGCTTAATCATATTCATGTAATGCATGTAATAATGCGTGTGCTCTTCCGATCTAAGCAAGTTCTAGAGAAGCAAACCCATGAATAAAGATAGTGAGACTGATAAAGATGTGTCAGTTAAAGGCTCAAAAACCTCACCAGGTTAAATTTGTCAACTTTAATCTAGTTATAACCAATTTCAGGCAAAGCAAATAAATAGACGGTATGAGATTACTTATTCAATATAAATCTCTCCAAGCCAAAAGCACAAATCTATTTTTTTCCAATTTTTTTAATCATTTTTCCTTTTTTTTCTCATTCATTTTTTCCTAGCACTGCTTAAGATCATAATTCTAGTTAAACTACTATTCTTTTAATTTCAAAAATTGACAAGTTGCCACCTCATATCCAACAAAGATTCTAGAAAAAAAACAAGACAAAAATATGAAACTAAAGTAGGAAAGCAATTAAAAACACATAAAACAAGTAATTAAAAAAATACACACAAAACAAGTAATTGCTCCCCCCACCAACCACACTTAAACTCTACATTGTCCTCAATATATTTTTTAAAAAAAAAAAAACAAAACAAAAGAGAGGAAAGGAATTAAGAAAAATGCAGAAAATAAAAATTTTTTCCTTTTTTTTTTTTAAGAAAAAATTATAAATGCAAAGAATGCCAATCACCCAACTTCCTCACTAAAGACCCATATCATTATTTAAAAATAAAAATAAAAGATAAACATACAATTAGAAATCTAAACAAATTAATGAAAAGAAAATACTCAAAAATAGAAATACTCCCTTCTTGGGTTGCCTCCCAAGCAGTGCCTTTGTTTAACATCATTGGTTCGAAGTAACCTTTGAATGGCTAATTGGTATTGATCCTCTACAATAGCCCGTAGTTGCCCTTAAAACTTTCCGAGTGTTTTCTATCTATCGGTCAAACAACAATAGATTTTGATTAGAGGAGTGGGTATTGGTCATTCAAAATAAAGAAAATAACAAAAACAATTATAAAAGTAAAACTACTTAACACGGGAATATTCAAATTAATCACATCGTTCCCTGGCAACGATTCCAAAAACTTGGTCACCTGTTGAATGAGCTAAAATGATAAATACCTTACTCTAATAAATTTAAAATAGTTTGTAGAAGCGGAGAGTAAGGGTCGAACCCACAAAGAACGTTGGATAATTTACAGTATCTCGTGTTAGCTAGTAGGAAGGGGTTTTTTATGAGATTAAACTAAAATGGGTAATTTATTCCAAACGTCTCCAACCTTTCAAGTATTAATAGATTACATATCCAACCTTTATTTTTCCTTATGTGGGTCCTCAACCTTTGCGTAAATCACTAGCCAAGTCTCTGGTAACGGAAAATGCCAAATTCCCCTATTAACTCATAGACATTTTTGGTAACATATAAAATATAAATATTTCAATTTAAAAAATTAAAAAAAAGAAAAAAAAAGGAGGGAGATCCTCTTGGCAGCCAAAGAAATGGTAGCCAAAGGGCTGACGGAAATGGCCAGTGCTTGCTAGTGCAGTAAGTGGGGCTGCCAGAAATTATAGCCAAAGAGCTATCGGAAATGGCCTGTCTTGCTACTTCAGCAAGCACTGGGGGGGCCCCCTGGCCATTTCTGGCTGCCATTTAGAGGGGGAGTGTAGCGCCCCAATTTCTTAAAGTTTGGAACGCTGCTAAAAGTTATATTTTCATTTTTGAATTTAACGAGTAAATTTTTTTTTTGGAAAATAGATAAAATAAGGATGGAATATGTATGGAAACATGATGATCATTTCAATAACGTAATGCCCAAAATTTATGTTTATAGTTGTCGATAAAAGTAATTGTTCAAAATATAGTACCGATAGAGTATTTAGCAAAAAGGGTAATACATAATCATTTAGTCAAAATATTTAGTTGGCCATGCTCATCACCTTGACCACAGTCAGCCCCTTAACCTAGAAGGAGGAAAAGTTTGGGTGAGCATAATAATAATAATAATATTATACTCACTAGGGGCAAATCAATTAATTCAAGTCAAACCAAATATGTGATCATAATCATGACTCTACTCTTTAAACTTTAAAAATTTTCAAAGTTGTACTGTGGGCTATTCTAAGGGCCTACTTTTGACCCCGGACCAATTTGCGGTCCTTGGCAAATATTTTCATGCATTCAAGTCACAACCATAATCAACACATAAGAAAAGGACATGATCAATCAACTAGAATTTGTATAATGTAAACCCCACCTTAATGGTCTTCAAAACGTTTGCTTGAAATGTTGCAAGAGCTGTGATGTTACTCAAACTTGGAACTTAAAGCGCCCCCCGTCTTCTAAATAAAAGTTTAAAGTGATTTAGTATATTTAAATTATCATTGAAAGGAGAATCTTAAACTTTAAAGAATTAATTGAATATTTATGAAAGTTAATGTGTTAAGATTTTGGATTCTTAAATGTTTAAGGGTCTAATTGATCACTTATAGGTTTTACAGTTTACAATTAATTTGATTGGTTTAGGTTTTAGGACCTTTATGAAGTAATTAAATTCTTTAGGGGTTAAACTGAACAAGTATAATAGTTTGAGATCTTCAATTTAATATGTTTGAATAATTTGAAGGTCGATTTAAGTTAAATTAAAAGTTTAAGGACTTATGTTATTAGAATTTAAAAGTTTAGGGACCAATTATGTAAGAATTGAAAGTTTGAAGGCCAGAATAAATTATTTAAAATATTTGGGGACCAAATTTGATTTAAATATTAACTTTAGGGTCAACTTAAATGTCTTGGGAATTCTTGGGGTCAGGACTTGAGTTAGCAATTAGCTTAGGACTTATTTACATGTTTTTGAAACTTGAAGGGACTAGAAGGCAATAACCATGGGATAAAATTATATATCTATTTTCTTTTGGTCTTTACCCAATAGAAGAAAGCAGAGAACATT
This sequence comes from Nyctanthes arbor-tristis, assembly GCA_963692815.1. Taxonomy (NCBI): domain Eukaryota; kingdom Viridiplantae; phylum Streptophyta; class Magnoliopsida; order Lamiales; family Oleaceae; genus Nyctanthes; species Nyctanthes arbor-tristis. The sequence goes on from CAVNYN010274698.1 coordinate 7,645, forward strand.
CGAACAGAGGGAGTCGACATGGATGGGATCTTTAGAGCCACAATTTCTAACCAAAACTCCGGCGATTTGAGCTAAAAATTGGTGGAATAGAAAGCTCTCGACGAGGTCTTTCCATTCATGAAAGTTTTTAAAGGCATTAGTGATTTTTAGTGGAGTAGTGCGGCGGTTTTGGTGATTTTCCCGCGAGTATGGTGGTTTTCCAGCCAAAATATTTATATATTCGTGTTCCTCGTGGCGAGAGGAAGCTATAAACACTAATACTGCAGTGTTTGGTGAAGAAATGGAGATGGGCGAATTTTTGGATTTTTGCTTGTTCGATTGAGACACTGACTTTCGAATTTTTCCCTTTTCTATTTTTTTTTATTTTATAGACTAAGAGGATGAGGATGATAATAGTCATAATGTATGCATTTGGTATAAATTCTAGTGCACACTTGTTTGAGTTTTCATGGTAATGAATGGATGAATATTGAAAAGAGATGAGTTTATTTACCTTTGTTCTACTTGTTGGATGTTTGATGTATAGTTTGATTATCTTTGCTTGCCTTGACTTTGATGCTTGAAGATAGAAAGAAGAAAACATGAGTGTTAGTTGTTGATTTTTGAAGAATAAGAAGAAAATGAAGGAAGAGAAGATGGAGAGAATGAGAGGTGAATTTACCTTACTTGCTGTGAAAATGGGCTTGAAAGATGAATTGGAGGTTGTTGAGCCTATACATATACCATTAGCTCAATGGAAGAAGAGGGACCAAAGTCTAAGAATTTGAAAGTTTTTCTTTTAGCTGGAATAGAGACTAATTAAGAGTTTAGATTCTTGAAATTAGTTCGTTAAGATTTAGTTTAATAAGTTTTGAATTATTTAGGTTGACACTTGAGCTTATTATTAAGTTAAGAAATTTCTGATCCCATAATATAATTCGATTCAGCTAGACGAGTATATGAAAAGTTTCAAAAGTCAAGGAAGCAGTAGTGACACCAGTTAAAGTAATAAAATTGAATTTAAATTTTCTTGGTCGCTACAACATTCCCCACTAAATTAAAATTTCGTCATCGAAATTAAACTTACTTGATTAAAGAGGTCTAGATATTTATCCAATATACCCTTCTCCTTTTCCCTAGTAGCCTCTCCCTTTCCATGTCTACTCCACTGGCTTGAACTAGGGGCATGTCCTTGTTCCTCAAAGCATATACTTTCCTTTCAAGTATGGCCACTGGAATTTGCTCATATGTCATATCCTTATTGACATTCAATGTTAAGTGCTCTTCCGATCTAGTCGGATCATGAACATATTTTCTCAACATCGAGACATGAAACACGTTATGCATAGTCAAAAGGTCAGGGGTAAGGCTATCTTGTAAACCACGTCACCAACCCTTTTAGTTATTTCGAAAAGTCCAATATATCTCGGCCTAAGTTTCCAATATATCTCAGCCTGAGTTTCCATTTCTCACAAAATCTGACCACACCTTTCATAGGAGCTACCTTTAGGAAAACTTTTTTGCCAACATCAAACTATAATTCCTGTCTTCTCTGATCAGCATAAGGTTTCTGTCTAGTCTGAGCTGTTTTTAACCTTTCTTTAATTTTCTCTATATCTTTAATTGTTTCTTCGATCAAATTAGGACCCAAAACTCTCTTTTCACCAACTTCATCCAAATGCACTGGTGATCTGCACTTTCTTCTGTAAAGAGCTTCATAGGGTGCCATGCAAATAGTGGACTGATAACTATTATTATATGTGAATTCAACCAATGGTAAATGCTTCTCCCAATTACCCCCGAGGTCGAACACGCATACCCTTAGCATATCCTCTAAAATCTGAATAGTCCTTTCTGATTGACCATCTATCTATGGGTAATAAACTGTACTGAACTTTAATTTAGTCCACATAACAGACTGTAAACTCTTCCAAAATTTGGAGGTAAATCTAGCTTCTCTGTCAAACACAATGGAGACTAGAACTCCATGCAATCTCACTATCTCTTTCATATACAATTCAGCAAACTGATCCAAACTGAATGTCATCTTTACTGGAAGAAAGTGGGTTGATTTAGTTAGACGATCAACAATCACCCATATGGCTTGATTACCTCTAGTCAATCGGGGAAGACCAACGACAAAATCCAATGTTATGTGTTCCCATTTCCATTCAGGAATCTCAAGTTCCCTTAGCAATCCTGAAGGGCGCTAATGTTCGGCTTTAACTTGTTGACATGTCATGTATCTCTCAACAAACAAGCCTATTGATCTTTTCATATTCTTCCACCAATAAATTCCTAGTAAATCGTGATACATCTTTATACCACCAAGGTGAGCAACGTATGGAGCTGAATGAGCCTCCTCAAGAATCTCTTTCTGCAGCGCTTCATCTTCGAGTACACAGAGCCTCCCTTTAAACAACAAAGTGCCAGTAGTTGATATCTCAAAACCCTTAACACAACTAGTAAGTGCTCGATCCTTCATCTTATGCAAAAACTTATCATTCCCTTAAGCTTCTTTAATGTTGTCCCTTAAAGAAGGTCGAACAACCAACATAGCAATAACTGCAGTTGTACGATGTGGGGATGTAATAACCTCAATTCTCAGGTTGGCAAATTCTTTTACCAACTATTCTTGCTTAGCAAGATGAATGGCTAATTGTCCTTTATCATTCCTGCTAAGCGCATCGTCAACAACATTAGCCTTACTTGGGTGGTAGTGGATTGTACAATCATAATCTTTAACCAGTTCCAACCACCTTTTATGTCTCATGTGTAGTTCCTTCTGAGTGAAGAAATACTTGAGACTCTTATGATCTGTGTATATCTCACACTTACCACCATAAAGGTAATGCCACCAAATCTTCAATGCATGAACTACCTCTCCGAGCTCCAAATCATGCGTGGGTAGTTCTGCTCATGTGGCTTCAACTGTCAGGAAGCATAGGAAATCACTTTGCCATGCTGCATCAACACACATCCCAAACCCAATTTGGAAGCATCACTATATATGACGAATCCTTCTAAACCTTCTGTAATAGACAGTACTGGTGTAGAGGTCAACTTCCCTTTCAGCTCTTTAAAGCTCCTTTTAGACTTATCCGTCCACTGAAACTTTACCTATTTCTTGGTCAACCGAGTCAATGGCCCAGCTATTTTCAAAACCTCAATAAATCTTCGATAATAACCGGCCAATCCCAAGAAACTAAGTATCTCATTCACGTTCGAGGGTATATTCCAATTCATCACAGCTTCTACCTCGGCTGGGTCAACTTCAATGCCCTGAGCAGTAACCACATGGCCAAGAAAAGCTATCCGATCAAGCCAAAACTTGCACTTCTTAAATTTAGCATACAATTTCTCCTTTCGAAGAGTTCCCAACACAGCTCTCAAGTGCTCCTCATGGTTCTTCGTACTCCTAGAGTAGACCAATATACCATCGATAAAGATAATCACAAATTGGTCTAGGAACGAATGGAAGACTCAGTTCATCAAATCCATGAAAACGGGTGGAGCGGCATTACTGTGAACTCATAATGTCCAGATCGAGTTCTAAATGTTGTCTTGGGTATATATCACTATCATTTATCTTAAGTTGATGGTAGCCCGATCTCAAATCAATCTTAGAGAACACGTAGGCACCTTTCAGATGATCAAACAAGTTCTCAATTCTGGGAAGAGGGTACGTATTCTTAACTGTCAAATAATTCAGCTCTCGGTAATCAATACACATCCTCATCGAACCATCCTTCTTCTTAGCAAACAATATCGGAGCTCCTTAGGGTGGCACACTGGGTCGAATAAATCCCTTGTCGAACAGCTCCTGTATCTGCACCTTTAACTCTTACAACTCCTTCGGCGTCATTCTATATGGTGCCTTGGATACGAGCGCTGCTCGAGATATCAAGTTAATGGTAAATTCCACCTCTCTATCTAATGGAATACCCGGTAAATCTTCAGAAAACACATCAACAAAATCCCGTATGATAGGTACATCACTTGCTGTCAGTTCTGGCGGCTGAGTACTCACAATGCTCACCTGGCACCTCTGACATGTATCTTTCCTCAACATTTTCTACGCCTTCATAACTGACACAACACATGGTATGGTTTTGCCTCTTGTCCCGAAAAAGGAAAACTCACACTTTCTGGGTTTCCGAAAGAGGACTTCTCTCTCACAGCATTTACTAGTAGCATAATTACTACTAAGCCAATCCATGCCTAGAATAATATCAAAATCTTTCATATTTGTCGAGTACAAGTCAGCCTCTAAAATTCTTCCCATCTATCTCTAATTTCACAGCTTTAGATATCTCATTAGTACTAATCGTTTCACCTAAGGGGATACTAACCTTAAAGCCTCATCTACTGTTTGAGAAGTATTACCGGTCTTAGCATGAAAACGAGCATATATGAATGAATTCGTAGCACCAAAATCAATCAAAACAACAACAAGTATATTAAAAACTGATAAGATATATGTGATCACATTCGCTTTTCTCTGCCTCCTACTGAGTCAGGGCAAAGACCTAGGCCTTTCCCTTTTGTTGATGTGTCTAAACTCTTGCTCTCATGGCGCTCAAAAGCAGTATGGTCTGGCTTCTTGCATTTATAGCATATGCCATTTCCTTATAGACACTCCCTAAAGTGGTGCTTCAAGCAATTCAAGCATAGAGGCTTTTCCTTGACTGCATTCGTAACAGTCTTCATGTCAATGCTGCCCTCAATCTTACCCTTCTTGTTAGGGTATTTTCCCTTTCCTTTCTGGTGGTTATTCCACTTCTTCTTTCCAGTGGGTTCCGCTGGTTTTGGAGCAGGCTGTCCGAAATTCAGGCGATCTGAGATAGCATGTACTCGTTCCAGAACTTTGGCATAAGTAGTGAATGTATATTTGAAAGGTTGAGGACCCCCATGACGAAAATTAAATGTTGAGGATGTAATCTCAACAAAGTGGAAAGATTTGGGACGCTAACTGTAAATTACCCATTAATGATTGAATAACTTGGATATTCAAAAGGAAACCAAATTACATGGCCTTGAAATTGTTCACGCTATTAATTATCTAATAGACATGAGTGGCGTAGGCAAGGGAGGTCATGGTAGGCTCCCCGAAAATGATCTAATGCTAGACATCTGACGCTATACTGCTAGACGATTATATGATATGTTAGATACATGTCATCTAGCATGTCACGTCACAGCCTGTGATGTGGCTCAGATGACACGCATTTGGCATGCCGCACAAGCGTCTGGCTGCTGCTAGACACCTGATATTAGACCATTCCCCACCCCTCCCCCCGGCCGGACAAAAGATAAGGGGAAAAAAATTTCCCTTGTAAAAAAAATGCTCTTCCGATCTAAGAAAAAAATTATATATAAAAAGTTTAACGTGTGTAAAAAAAATTATATATAAAGGGTTTAATCATATGTACTATACGACTCAACCCTCTACCCCACCTTGTACTGGCGTCTGGCGCTATCACTGCCATGATCAATTATTTATCGCCTATATGGCCATAATAGTGGTCGAGAAATTATGAAAAATCTTGAAATTAAATTTTTTTTTTGTTTAATTATTATTGTTCACCATTACACACTAAGAACATCTCTATTGCTCAAAAAAATAGACTTAGTCTATTTGTGGTAAGAGAAAGACACAAAATAAAATCGTGAGTCTCATAATTTTATTTATTTTCATTTTCTTTTAATAAATTTTCTCTAATTTACACTATTTTCTTCACTTTTTCTCCCTTGAATCCCGTGTAAAGTGCACAAGTAGACCATCTCCTTCACCTAATCACGACGCTCTTCCGATCTTTGAATTTATCTCAATCTCTCTCTTCTTTTTTATTTTTCCTGTCATTTTTCTCTACACTTTTTTCCATTCCTATTTACTTAAAATAATCTTCTCTCTATCTCTCTCGTCCACATCACAACCATAATCCACCCTCCATTGGAGATGCTCTAACACAGCCATGACAATGGGGCATGAGAACCATAAGTCGTCTTTGTGGCCCGCACGACAATTGAAAATTACAGTGGAAAACTACATTTTAATATGCACAATTTCCGCCCAAGAAATTCGAAACAATATGATCATTTACTCAAATTCAAAATAAAAAGCTGGTATAAACTTCAGATTGTTTATGGGAGTTCCACGTTTTCAACAGGGCAGAACTATTACATGGTACATACCACGGATGTTCATGAAAGTAAACAATATATACATGTCAGACGTAAAAACACCCACATTCTTGGTCCAATTTCCAGGACGTCGAGTGTCTGTTACTAGTATAATATATAAAGAAGAAAATACATTCTGATCCATGAAATATTATTCGGGGACCGGGGTCATCTTTGCACTGAAATAGTGCCCTGCACCTTCCTTCAACCAGCTCTTCATAGTATGGTGATTGAGGGTGTGTGACTGGGGACCCTGCAAGAAAAACAACGATCAGTGATCACGAGTCTTTAACAAGGAGGCTAGGATTTTGGGTGTGAGAATGTAAAATGGAGAGTCGAGACATCCGCATTCTATGAAGACATCTAGGGAAGCAGAATGACAGTTACATTTATTCGGCCATGCATTAGAAGTAAAGAAAAATTACTTGAAACTTCTACCAAGAGTCCTCGATCCCTGCTACATTGGATTGTAAGAAAACTATAATTCAGTTCAATTCAATTGAGGATAGCATTTACCTTTTTTTCCCATCTGATGTTACTATGCTTATGTTTCCCTGTAGAAATCAGGCCATGAAACAGCATACTCCACGTGCCTTTCTAAAATCTTTTCCGGTTTTCTCCTGGAAAAAGAAACAGAGGATGATTAAATTGTATCAGATTGGTGAAATCATAAGCATCTTCTAGACCAAATAAGATAAGATTGGTAGATACCTTATGTATCTCCTCAACCTTGTTTTGGCAAGCAATCTGTAACTTGGAGTGGCTGAAACACGAGCATATTTCTTGAGATTTCTTGAAATACTAGTGACAGTAACAAGGAGAAATGGGGAAGAATAGGGTAAAAGTGGGAAAAAGGAAAGATGTGGAGTGGAGACTCTCTAATTCAATCATATATAATTATCAACATTATTCTAGTTGTAGCAAGTATGAATGAACGCTGTTATCATGTCCATCATCCAGAAGAAAGTATCTAAATTTGTTATATTTTCCGAAAATAAATGGAGGTACCTTCTTTTCTCTGAACGAGGTACATTAGATGTTTTATGGCGAAGCCATGACTTCAACGAAGAAAGAGTGGATTTTTTCTTTCCTATCACAGATTGCTTGTCACGGTTAGCAATGGAATTTTGCTGCATCAGGGGGCGAAAGACACCAGTTTCAGAGAAATAAGCATGTTAGGTAGAAAGAGGGTTGGGTAGAATAAAGGATGAGATTCACCTTGTCAATTTCAATCACCTTCAGCAAAGAATTATCAACCTTAGGTAATTCACTAGCTTCTGATCCATAAACAGAACCTTTCTTTTCAAGATCAATTGGATTTTTCTTCCCAGAAGAATCCATCAAGGCTTCTTCTTTTTCCGTCACTGGTGCCATTTTGTCCAGCTTGTCACTTGCCGGTTCTTCGACCTTTTCAAACTCTTGGTTATGCTGGATTAGACGCTGGGGTTTTTTTTTGGTTTTTTTTTGGGGGGGGGGGGGGGTCGAAGAATAAAAACAAC
>CAVNYN010274701.1:0-34505 GCA_963692815.1 Nyctanthes arbor-tristis
GTATTTTGCATCAATAATAATACATTAACCTAGAACAGAACACAAAAGAAAAGGCAAGCAAACTATACCCTCGAGCAACAATACTGCAAAAAAAAAAAATATATATATATATATATAAGCCTACATATAATTATTCAAGCAGACTGAAAATTCAGATGGCCTCCGGCTGCTGGGATGAACCGTTATCCGGTGGCAGAGCAAGGTTGAGATCCAGACACTTATAACGATTCTCCTCCCGAGTTGCTTTCTCAGCCTGGATAATTACCTGGTAGATGAACAGGGCTGGAGTTTCTCACCGGGGCAGGTTCCAAGGAGCACGAATCACTTTAGACCTCCTTGGCTGGACAACATAAGGAGCCGAAGAAAACCTGTGCCGCAACCCTAGCTGATAGAGATAGTATCTTTCAATTGGAAAACTCAACGGTGGCGCCAGAGTCAGGTCCAGCGGCCCAAAACGGCCACCACATCCAATGCCGTTTCATTACTATCCTCCCGATCCGTCAACTCCAGAGTGCTAGTCTGGCGGCACCAGGAGTGGAAACCAACCGAGGAGAAGAATTGAGTTTGGCCTTGGAGACATTGAAGTTGATGGCGGCAGCATTGTAGGCTCTAGCGGCTTCCACCGCCGCGTTGAAGGTTCCGAGCCACTTCCGGCCCTTGGATACAGGGATCCTTATTTCCGCCACGTATTTTCCCCATGGCCTTTTTCTTACCCCAAGGTTCCGAGCCACTTCCGGCCCTTAGATACAGGGATCCTTATTTCCGCCCCGTACTTTCCCCATGGCCTTTTTCTTACCTCAAGGTTACGAGCAACTTCCGGCCCTTGGATACAGGGATCCTTATTTCCGCCACGTATTTTCCCATGGCCTTTTTCTAACCCCACCTGTCCATGTGTTCATGCATTCACCTCTACATACACATTTCAGTTTTTCATCAATTAACTCGCTTTGTGAATTTCAATCCCCATTTTCCCAATTGACCCCAAAAGCTTGAAAATATAATATAAACTACAAATTAAAGGAAAATAGAATTTATGTTCAGTAAAAAAAATCATATTTGGAAACGAACGAACCTATACACATATCACCGCATCAAAAGTTCAATAAATGAATGTTTGGTGGAAATACGGGATCCAGATTTGGACAATTTTGTCCATAACTGAAAAGTCTAGAATACATCAGTTTCTGATACAAATATAGTTTAGTCCCCCAAGGCATAAACAGGCTCAATTTCACCTGCTGTTGAAGACCTCTTGCTAGCCATCCATACCAGTGTCTCGGTCAGTCCAAAGCTTTGGGTCAATTGTTCTCCAAAAAAGTGGCCAGATTTTTGCATTCACGTGCTCATTCCCTGGCAGAAAACCAGTTCAGTCAACTATGACCATAATCCATGTTCAGCACTGGCCATCTGTTGTCCCATGACTACTTCTCAATCAGACCTGCATTTGAATGTCAAACAATCAGAAATTCATATCATCATGAAACAGATTCACTTGTGGCTGTCTTTAGTCTTGTACCACAAACCTCCTCTGATGGTGCACTGGCCATCATATTTTGTCTTTATCTTGATTGAGGGAACTGCCTTCCTTCAAACCAGTTTCAGTTTTCTTCAACTCCATTTGCGATCTGTGGTTAAAACTCCAGCGGGTATTATCAAACCACTTGGTAACCTGCGTGACAGATCACATCCAATGAAATAGAAACTATTGCAAATAGCATAAGACAAGGAAGGGTGAAGCAAGATTAATCATTAATGTAAGCACCTGTTGGAATGTGAGCCCCAGCTCTTCTGCCAATTTCTCTTTCTCAGCCCGTTCTGGGTATTGATTTTTCCTGAAAGATTCGAGGAGTCTCTACACCAATATAGCAACCTTAATCAGATATTCAACGGAAGGAATGTCCGGAAACTGCATAATACTATCTTCCATGGGAAAACAGCAAACATATAATCCATTTTATGAGATCAGCTCTTAGAAGACACCAAGTCACATTTTTTCAGACAATTACAAAGCATGTAATGGTCGCGTGCAGCTTAAGTGCAGCTTAAGTGCAGATTGCGTGCAGATCGAGTGCAGATTACACTTGCAATCTTCTTGTCAAATTCTGACCTCTTACTCTTGGATTCTTATGGATTTCAGGAGACCATTTCTTTTTCCTTTTTTTTTTTTCTTTTTTTTTTTTTTATATTTATAAATTTTGTGGACAACATTTCATGAAAACTTTTTAAACCTTTGTCAATAAAAATTTATAATCATAAATTGATGCGATATATTCTATCATGATATTAGTGAGTTGTAAAATAATTTTATGGACTCCCATACGTACGGAAGAATGTAAACGTATTTTTTTATTATTATTATCTTGGCATGCATTTTCTTTATTGGTTATTATATTTTGGGTTAAAAAATTAAAAAATTCAATGAAACCATTAAACCTTAAAAAGTCCATGGAAATTTGAAATTGAAGATACAACCAATTCCGCTAACGAATGCACTGAAATCCATAATGTAGAATTCCATTAGAACCTAATGAATTCTGTGGAATTCTATTTTAATCCATGAAATCCATACATCTTAAAAAATCCATTGAATTCCATGTTGGGGACACCTCTAAGTGATCCACCTAGAATGAAATGGTCATAGAAGCTATTTCCTAATTGGATTCTAAAATTGTTCAGTAATTGTATATGCAATTCACACCTGTGTTGCAGCTTCTCCAAGCCTCTTATACGCTGATCTTTTAGACCCCTGCTTGCTCTCTTTCTGGTTTTCATCCTTCGAATCCATCTCACATTTTGCCAATGGAGTTTCGTGAGAATAGTCAGCAGCTGTTTCACTTTTAATCCTCCTCCTCTTTCTAGTCGAAACATCTTCAAAGTCTTCATCACTTGATTCAGAAGACGAATTTCCATATGCTTCCTATAAAGATACAATGATGCAAACCACATAAGCCAACAGCGTAGAAAAGAAAGACAGAAATAACGAGCTGACGTACTAGAAATATGTAGTCAAGAAAGAAAATTGCAGCAAGAGACTAAGCAAATGAGCAAAGAACAGAAAAACATTAAACTAATTTATGGATGAATTTCCAGTTATTATTAATGAACATAGACCGACAAAAAGAACCTACAGAGCTATAATCATCTGACAATCAATTCCTTTTTAAAAACCCTGCAATTTTTTTATTTATTATTATTATTTTTTTTTGGGTGTAATTAGACTATCTTTTATGCCGAACAAGAGGGACGAGCTCGCAAGCTCTAACAACTCGCAAGTTGTTGAGACAAGAACTCGCAAGTTCTTAGAAAATTCAAGACGAATTCTTGAAAGGAGATTTATTCATAAAAATAGGATTATCAATATAATGAAATAAGCCCTATATTTGTAGGGTTCAAAATAACCTTATTTAAGGAAAACTCTACTAGAACAAGTAAACTACTAGAACAAGTAAACTACTAGAACAAGTAACTTACTAGACCAAATAATAATAAAAAACCTAATTAAATTAAATAAATATTAATCCAAAATAACAATAAATTAAAATAAGCTAAATAAATAATTATATCCTTTGAGGATATGCATCATTCTCCCTGACTGAGAAAAACCCGACTCTAGCGAGTTAAGCTGTAGTTTCTAAACCGCGGAGGTTGATCTTTCCTCCTCATCAAGCAACGGTATGGAATTCTTAATAACCATACGAAGCATAATTCTAACCAAAGAGGGTGATCTTTAGTGCGAATGAAACACTGATGGAAAACTTTTGGAGGTGACATGTGGTGCAACTCATCCAAAACATCAACAACTGAACCCACAGTATGAGTAGCACATTGTAGCATGGTAGACTCACCTGCACAAACCAAGGATTGCAACACTGGTGGCTCTAACGAACCCCGACAAGATAACAATTTTGCAATATTGAAATCCAAACTTCTATTCAAGTGCAATGGCTAGTCAAACAAATTATGTGTAAGTTTTGAATCCATGACCTTGTTCTTAACATGTTTTGGAAAACGACTTAAAGAGACACTAAGTAAAACATAAAAATTTTCTTTAAAAAAGATATACCAACCATGCATGTTCAAAACAAGCAGATAACTCGCATTATTTAAAATAATTCTATGTTTGATCTCAGCATAAGAATTATGAAGATAGTTAATTGCTGGTTGGGTTGGAATAATGTGGAGAAAGTTAGTAGGTAAAAGTCTAACATCAATAGGAAATGAGTGCAATCGGACAAATGCGTTAGAAAAGAAAGTGGACAAATGCGTTGGAAAAGAAAGTGGCAACTGGGGAAGTATTAGACACATGAGGTAACTCCACATGAAAGGTACGCTTGAAATTGAGTAAAAGAATGGTTGAGTTGAAAACTGTTTTAGTTCTCACAATTGTATATGTTGCGTTTGTGTCTATGGAAGAAAAAGTCATGAGAGGAGACTTAAGATAAGGCTCAAAACTTGCATTCTCACTGTCAAAGTACTTTATGGTCTCAAACATTTCATCCTCACTGTCAGAAGGCTCTATAAGATCAACAATATAGATATTATTATCCGAAGCGAGAGTTGATACACCACAAATGGGCTCAGGCTTACTAGGAGAAGATGACTTAGACTCAAAGTTTAATTTAGCTACATGATTCTCTTGACACAATTTTGTGATTCTTTCAAAGCTCAAAGCATCATTGTAGGCTGCTTGTAATGATCGAGATGGGAGTATAAACCAACTTTTTATGTTAGGATCCAATACATCTATAAATCTAGAAGCAACGACATTTAGAGCTTCATACATACCACAACTCCTAACTGATTGGTTGAAGTGAGTAAAATATTCATGAACAGTGGATGATCCTTGCCTATAATGCAAAAAGAATTGGTCTAACAACTGAGTTCGATAATGGGCAGGGGCATATTTATTGCTTAAGAGTCGTTTCATCTCATCCCATGAAGTAATATGACGTTGTTCTAACACTTCAATGTTTTTTCTAATTATTCTCCAATCATACCTCGCAGTACCAACAAGTGTTAAACTTGCAAGATTAATGCAACGACAGCCACTTATTTGATGTGAGTTAAAGAGAATTTCCAGCCCATGTATCCATACAAGAAACTCTTTAGAGTTAGATCCATCAAAATATGGGGGTTCAACTATAGTGCCTTGAGTATCATGGTTTGTAGGATACGAACAATTGTATTGGTTAGGAAAAGTAGGATAATCAGTGGAGCATGAATAACCAATGGATTTGGGGCATGGATGATAGAATGAATTATCCATGAAAACAAAAAGAAAGTGAATTGCCAAGACAAACAAAAATTATATTAAATAAATGAAGTTATATAGCTTCCTAAATGTTAGAAAAGATTAGTAAAAGCAAAAAAAAAAAAATTTTAATAATTAGATGATGACTAGCCAACACTGTAAATAAAAGAATGGAATTCAATTAAGATCCAAAATTGTACCTTAAGGGCAGTAGCAGAAGCAGTGAATAGTTTCAAAACGTGTGCTCTTCCGATCTAGTTGCAATCCATAGAGCAATAGAAATACGAGCAGCAACATGTTGGGAAAAATTCTAGAGCTTTTAGTTACTGAAAAATCATATCTGCGTTATCTTTGGGCAGTGATTTTTCCTCCTGATGAACAGTAAACCTCGTGAACAGTAACTCATCGTGAACAGTTGGAGAATCACCGTGGCTTGTTGAAAGACGAAACTTGATTGTTTGTATGGTTAGAAGAATGTTTCTTCACCGAATGCACAACACAAATTAGGTCAAAGGAATCAACCTGGGCTTTGATACCAAAATTGATGCCGAAAAAGAGGGACGAGCTCGCAAGTTGTTAAGATAAGAATTCGCAAGTTCTTAGAAAATTCAAGACGAATTCTTGAAAGGAGATTTATTCATAAAAATAGCATTAGCAATACAATGAAATAAGCCATATATTTGTAGATTTCAAAATAACCTAATTTAAGGAAAACTCTACTAGAACAAGTAACCTACTAGACCAAGTAATAATAAAAAACCTAATTAAATTAAATAAATATTAATCCAAAATAACAATAAATTAAAATAAGCTAAATAAATAATTATATCCTTTGAGGATATGCATCAATTTTACATATAAGCCTGTCTTTAACTTTCGAACTGTGTATAGCATATAATAAACCGAACCTCGTGTAGTCAGCACAGTGCAAAGGTACTTTTACATATAAGCCTGTCTTTAACTTTGTCTTTAACTTTCAAACTGACTGTGTATAGCATATAATAAATCGAACCTCGTCTAGTCAGCACAGTGCAAAGGTACTTGTGCTGTAGTGAATAAAAATATAAAATCATAGCCAGAGTCAACAAGGTGGCATCTATCATGTATATATATCAAAATTAAGACAACTTTAAAATGATTATTGGGGCAAGTTAGGGAAAAAACATGTATATGGAATCTTTGCCCTGAGAACCAGGTATATTGCATTAACGAATTGAAACAGCTCAAGCTAATGACCAATTAACAGGAAAGAAAACTGCCACCTCTGTGCTTTCTCTTCTTTCAACTATTATCTACAACATGCAAGTCGTAACTTGTCTTTCAAGTTTGTTTACACCAAACTTCTAGTAGCATTCTTTCAAAAAATAAAATAATCTGGCTACAGCTATATGCGTACTGTAAAAAATAATTTCTCCGAATTAAACTAACAATGACAATCTAGTGGTTCTGATTAAATATTAATATCAAGATGACCTTGTCACACAAACAAAATACAAAACTGACAAGCTGCTTCGGCATTTAATATAGCATGAATGACAAATGATATTAGTCTAACATTTGGTTTTAAAATAACTACCATGCAGCAACTCCAAAAGGATCTTCAAATATGTAAAATGGACCGAAACTATAATTGGCAATGTAGATGTACTTGGTGAAAGTTGCGCTTTCTTGCCAGTATGAGATTCAAAAACTAAATGTTAAGCAGAAAACTCATGATTGCTACAATCCAGCAAATTGAGATGCATGGTAAACAGTCTTTAACAAGAAACCATATTCCACATAATAAATTGAAAAAGAAGGATCATGTGAAAGAGAGAAACTCACGTCATTCAATTTTTTATAATCCAACCGCTCTACATGTCTTTTTCTGGACACAGATGGATCTTTGGACTCTAAAAGGAACGACGACTCTTGTCCTAGAGCCAGATTTCCTGCTTCAGACTTCCCTTCATCAGCACTATCTTCATGAGATATTCCAGTTGTAGCAGCATCATTAAGTAGAGCATTAAGATCCTCGGAGTCAGACGTGAAATCAGAACTTGAACTTTTCTGCTTCTCCTCCTCATCTTGATCTCTAGCGGCAGGATCGAAATCATCATCTTCTGAATCATCAGAGGGAAGTCCTAGATGCTGTTTGATATTAGGGGAAGCTGCCAAATCATCGGACGCAGAGAAGTAATCAGAATCATCGGAACTTGATTCATCTCCAGATTCATCAAAACTTGATTCGTCTCCTGAAATCTTCTCCTCCACAGTCTCCGGCTTATCTGGCTCATAATCATCATCCTCAGAATCATCAGACGAAGATAGAGAAAGGTCATCGAGCTTCTTTCCTGAAGCAGCTGCAGCTGCTTCCGGGAACATCTTCTGTAAATGAGAAGGCATAATGAGCAGCTAAGTTTGACATTCAACAACTATATATCCATAACAAGGTTATAGACTAGACCTCCCAACTTTCAAGCACTGAGAGATTTGTTCCCTGAAAATCATTAAGATAACCGACGCAATCAACTTTGCAATCACATCCCGGGCAAAGCCAACCTTCATCGTCTGGAGGAACTGCATTTATGCACCAAAAAGAGTAATAATCTGAGACCAAGAGATAGAAGTAAGACATCCAGGATAAGAGAAACAACAGCAGACTATTTCAATGAAGTGTATAGAAATTACTGTCTTCCTTTAGCAGAGGTGGTTCTACACAAAACTGGTGAAATCCACGTTCACAGGCGCCATCACAAAGTATAATATCATTGTCAGATGTCAGATCCTTAGAGCCACATTTTGAACAAAAAATCTGCAATAGGAAAAGATGCTTAAACATTCTCAAAACCAACGTTGACTCACAGATGCATAACTGAATAATGCTCCAAGCAAAAAAGCAATTTTCTAAAAGGTAAAGATGAAGGGCTATATTTCCAACGAGAAGTAAAAATCAAAAGCACCTATGCATGAGGCTCACCTACTTCAGATTGCAAAGGATATATTACTTTTTCAGCCAACCATGATTGTTTTGACAGCTGTGATTGATATCTTATTATTTACTAATAGACAAACTTTATTACAGAATGCAAACCCAAGCCCCACATACAGCATCCGAAAGGATTCTGGAGTTCAATACTCGAACTAATTATTATCGATGAAACTTCAAGAACTGTCTACTCAGCCGAAACAGAAATGTAAACTTAGACAAATAAAGAAGCACCAGATCACCAACGCATGGTGTCAGAAATGATGTTATTTGTCACGTAAGAGGAAATGAATAAATTTAAAAGCCAATAGGTTACAATGAAATAATAAAATTCTCATCCAATAAGAAAGATTAATCAATACAGCAATTAATTTCAAGTAAAGCACCCAGAGTAAGCAACAAAGAGACGTTCCTTCTTTTTCCCCCCTTTAATTTTTGTTTCCTAATGCAAGATGTTGAAATGCCCTTAAAAACATTGCTGAAGCAAAACAGAATTGCCAGATCCAAGCAACAGTGCAACTCCATGAACTAATTCATAAGCCACACATGGAGTGCAAGATAGAACTGAATCAAGTGATGCCATCCAAACACCAAGCATAACGCATGCAATGTAGAAAGTAAGGCCATAATGACACAGAAGAAAAGGTAAACTCCGTACATCTTCACTGTCGATCTCTCCTTTAGAGTCAAACAATAAAGCTGGAAGCTTTCCTACAGCAAGTGACTGATCAAGGCGTTGAAATAACTCTCGTATTCTCAACTTGTAACTTAAAATGTGAGATTTTGCGCGCTGAAGCTCTTTCTCTGGCTTTAATTTTTCCAAGCTGCAAGAAGTAAATAAAAATAAGGCATGCTAATTGGTTATAAACAAAGATAAGTTCATCGAAATGCTTAAAGAACATACAAACTGGGCTAATAGCAGAATAAAGTGATCAATCCATTGTGTAATAATTATAATTACTAAAGAGTATTAGCTTTTATATTCACGCACGCCAACTGTGTTCAAATTACAATATCATTGCATTTAAGAAAACTTGAAAGGATGTGCATGCGACAGCCATGAAAACCAAGATGAGATAGTTATTGTTCCTCATGTCGTAAAATACCTCCACTAACCATAGGTAGGAGGCTGCTAGGAGAAGCAACATCTATATTCTTCCAAAAGTAGAAGCTATCCGAAAAAGTAAATTTGAAAATAATGTGAATCATGGAAAGCACAGACGAGCGTTTTGAAGTTAGCCCTATTAAGTTCAAATATCTCGAAATAACCAACCTTGCCTGTCAAGATTTGTGCATTTCTAATGTGTTCTTCATTTTCTAAAACTTCAATAGATATACACAAGCAGAGGAGCATGCTTATTATAACAAATTTTATCTACCTACCATTTCAACTACAGAATCACTGCACCTGATTAATAAAGAATAATATTTACAAGTATGAACTGATTATGCTGAGCATACAAACCTTTGTCCTTTCCATCCTTCAGCAGAATAAGCATCAATCAAGCTTTGCTCATATCTTATCCGGTGCAACAGATATCTTAGATGTGTCCTTGTTTTTGAGAACTCGTTCACTGGATTTTTATTGATCTCCTTTTTTCTACCCCTCCTCTTTTCTCCATTAGCAGTGTCTTCAACCGCAATGTCTTTAGAGTCTGAAGTTTTAGGTTTCTCTTGCGAGTGGTAAAGCAGATCCCACGTGCTGTTCACTGAACTTTTTGATGTAGATCTTTTCTCTCTCAACTGTACAGGAGTTTGCTCGTATTCAGCTTTGGATTGACTAGGATCATTAGTTACATCTTTCTTCTTCCGTCCCCTTTGGCCAGAGAGAGGAGTCAGAGATTTGCTGCCAGGTGCAGCTGAAAAACAGCCAAGAGCAACAACGACAGTCACTGGCTTAACTTCAGGAGACTCTTCCGAGTTTTCCATAACTGACGTTGTCGCCATATTATTTAATGGTACTACTTTTTGCTCTATCCCAACATTTGAGGCGTCCTCACCAGGAGCTGGTCCCATTTCTTCAAAGCCAGTAGTGGGGTCTTTTGTTGACTCTAATTTATTGCCAAAGTTCTCAGCTCCAACAACTTGTTTCTGCTCTGCTAGCTCCGTAACCACTACTCCACTATCCAATTTGCTGTCATTCGGTATCTGGGTTACATGGTTAGAATTTTTGTTCAGAGCTTCAGAAATTTCCAATCTTTCAAGACTGTTATCATGAGATTCAGGAGTCTTTTCTTCTGCTAATTCCTTGTGCAGATTTTCAACCTCCGTACGTTTCTTTCCGGACAAGTCATCGATAATGCTAGGAAAGTGAAACTCTTCCCTTCCTTCAACTGAAGGTTTTTTAGGGCTTGCAGCTCCTTGCGCTTCACAATTCTCCTGTTCTTCATTTACATCCATGTTCACCGCCCAGACACCCAAAACCTAAAACACCAACTTCAAAGACAAAATTCTTACCAGTAATACTTACTAAACTAAAATGCCCGCTGCACCAAATCCTCAACAAAAAAGGCAACCCAAGACCATACTTTCTATTTCAATTCGCTCACATTCACCTGCATTCCCACGCAAACAAAATAACAAACACAACAAACAAATGCTATCCCAGTTCCTCCAATGCAAAATTCTCAGCTATCAACTGCCCAAAAAATTACAAACAAAAAGCGAACATCCCAATTTCCATTCTTATGACACTTTTCAGCCAAACAGAATTGCATACAGACAAGCATGTATTAATTTACCTGTGGTTTCAGATCAAGTGTAGAAGTCGGTACAAAGCTAGGGCTTTTTCAAATTCACTTTATTTTTCTATATCCGGAGCTGATATCAAACGAGCGCAAAGGAGAAAAGAATGGCAGAGGTTATTCTTCCTCTCGAGGATTCTCCTCACCGCGAATAAAAATGTGAAAGGCCCTCTGAATTTAGTCTGTGTGTGTGAGTGTTCTGCTATAACCCTCGAAATCAGGCGGTGCCCAACGTACAACTCTACAAGCGTAAAAGAGCGAGCGGGGGAGACAGCGAGTGAGAGAAAGAGGCGCGTTTGTATCCGGATACATCTATCGTGCGGTGAGATGCAAGTAAAGGTGATTATTCCAGAGCCCGATGGGCCTCCAAATATTGGGCTGGATCATCGGACAGCAACTTGACATGGAAGCCTGCTTCTCGACACGGTTCATTTTAACAATAATTTTATTTGTCATCATCATCAATTTACTATGTTATTTTTAAATGGGCTTTACTATGTTATTTTTAAATGGGCTTAATCCACTCGTTGATTATTAGCATCTAAGGTGGGAATCGAAGTATTTGATGATGTTAATGTATAGCTAGAACAGACAACATGTATCATTTGGTAAAACGACATGTCTTAAAATGTGTCAATACTGGATAATTAACTGTATCAGTAATTCAAATATGACAATTTAGGCAACGTGCATAAGTTTTACATGTTTATCGTGTTGAATTTTCGTAATTTTCCATCATTGAGCAACAACGTGTTCAAACATTTTAGTATATGTTGATAATGAAGAATAATTGCATCAATAGTTGAAAGCTAATACTTTTAGGTATCAAGCACGAGTATGTTTATCATGTTAAATTTTCGTCAATTTATGTTGTTGAGCAACATTGTGATCACTTTGTTTTAGGGTATGTTGACAATAGAGAATTAACTACATTAACTATTACAAGTTGTTGTTTTTGTATATCATAAATGAGTTTTATATGTTTATCATTTTTATTTATGAAGTATTAAAATTCTAAAGTTAAATGAATGATGAATCTATCTATGGAATGTAATAACAATATATCTCCTTCGTTGAAAAGTAAAAACTTCTAAATTTAGGCAAAACATTAATAGACAAATTGTATACAGAATATGTTGAAGGCATACAACTTAGCCAAACTACATAACAAGGGAACTTCCTTGATATATGCTTTATCGCTGGATATACGTTATAGGAATGAATCTTACAAAGAGAAAATTTTACTTTCTTGAAACCAAATTTTTTCCCCACAATTTATATTTTCAATTAAAAGCAAAACTACTTATAATTAAGGAGAAACCAATCACAACAAAAGGTTTATGGAGGGGAATTCCTTCCCAACATAACCCAACAAAACAAAAAGCTTGCTCTCTAGAAACCTAGGGTTAGGTAACAAAATCACTTAATATCCGAGTATTTTTTATTGATTAGAAGGAGGTCTTTATAAATTATTTTCTTTTTTTTTTTTTTTTGGCCTTTTGTCCATTACTTTTTCCATTTTTATTAGGTCATCTTGATTGATGCAAAACATACTAATGAATAGGACTCCCATAAGAAGCTAATGAATTTCATGGGCCGCAAACAAGAAAGATTGTGTGGTTGTTGCTTCAATCAATGAAAATTTGCGCGAGACTGAACTTAGTGTCTTTAGTAAAGCTTCATTTACTAGCAAGTTTTAACAAATCTATCTGTCTATTGCAACCATGGTACCTCCTAAGCCGTCTTAGAAGGCTATAAATGCAAATGAGTATTTACATTGAAAGCGTAATTGATATTTATTACTAATGGGGCAAAATTGTATAGTTAGAGCTTGTTTGAAGCTCATTATTTCTACCCATTATAATTTTATCTACCATTGATTTGACTGTTGATTTGACAACTACTTAACAATTATCACACATTTCAAACTTCAATTAAATCCCCACCGCTCATTTCAACTCATTATAATTTCCCATTATAAATTTGACCTCATAATGAGAATCAAACAAGCTCTTCAAATTTTTTTCATCTTTAGCAACATTGCTTATCAGAGTTGGACATGAAAATATGGTAAACACAATCAACAAATTGGACTCCCACAACTCTTCTTTGGTGATATGCTAGCTGGTATTAGGAGCTTAATATGGATAGTCTCATTAGATGGTGTATTTCGTTTAGAATCTTTATAGGCTTTTTTAAATGATGAATGACTTTTCTAAAATTTGTAGAATTTTAAGTGAAATTTGTATGAACCAAGTTCTCGTACACATGTAAAAATTATACTAAAGTCTTACAAACAATACATTTGGTGGGATCTCATTCAATATCTAATAAAAAAATGCCAACTAGATTATAGATCGGTCTCTAGCCTAGACAACTAGACTCATAATTTCAGTTGCAATAATAATTTAAAAAAAAAAAAGGAAGGAATGTAATCTATCATGATAAAGTTGGTGGTATATTGGAAAGACAAACTAAAGCTTCACTAATTTTTTTAAAGAGGCAAAGTATATTAAAAGTTGTGAAATTTTAAAAAGGTAATATTAGCCTATACATTGTACTCAAAAATTTGAGAGTATCTCTATAATAGTAAAAAATAAAATAATAATAATAATAATAGTAATAATAATAGTTAATACAAAGAGTAATTACAACCCACCCAACAAATATATATATATATATATATATATATATAATAGAGGGGGCGGGGGGTTGGATCATAATAATTAATATTTGATTTGATTTGGCAAAGAAAATGATTTGCAGGATTAATTAGAAGGTAGCAGAAATTCTCGTTATAGCCACGCTATACTTTGGCCATTGAAATATTAGAACAAGTCCGAACCAACACCCATTTCGTTTCTTCACAACGGGTAAATTAAGTAAATACAATATGTTGTCAACGAAAAGTTGTAGCAAACGTGTGCAAACAAATTGCCATGAAAATCGCGGCGCTAGTGAATTCCGCTAGTAATGGAAATCGAACCTGGCCTCTGAAAATTGTGAGAAATATGAGGTAGAATGTATGATATTTGAAACAAACAGGAGAAAGAATAAAAAATGGTCTGTGTTGAGGGATGAAAAGAGAGAGGCAGAAAGCCCACAAGATAGATTGCATTATTATACATTTCATTTCACGTGGACAAAGTGTAATAAGACTTTGACCAAGAAAAAAGCCAAAGGAGAAATTGAAAAAACGTGCGTTGGAATGGAAGGATATATACCGGAAGCCAATTTGACATTTCCGTCGACCTTCCTTATCTCTATTCTCCAAGTACACTAATTAATCGTACGAAATGTCCTTTATGCCCTGCACCCCTTTTGATTATTCAAATCATCAAAGTAGAACCTTTTCAAATTGGATTGTGGCCTTTTCTTTTTCCTCCCTTGAAAAAATTGTTTGTTTCTTGCGTCTTTCGTCAAATTTGGAAGAATCACTAGATAAAGATAAAAAGGGTTCAAAATTACATTATATTCCTTAAATTCTATTTCCAAAATACAAGAGAGAATACATCAGTAGGTATAATAATAATAATAATAATAATAAGATGATAAAAATGTTTACCTCTTTATCACAATTTGTCAACCTTCTGGGCTAAATAGAATAATCCAATATATGAAATAATACATCGTGAGATAGAAACCTAACTATTGGTTGCAATATTAGACCAATTGATTGCTTCTTAGTCTAGCTAGCTTCTCTCATGCAAGAAATCATAAAGTTAAAGCTTTGTCTAACATTTTATATGTAAGATTGACATGTCCAAGCGTGATTATAAGTTTTCATATACTTTAATTTGTAAATCCTGATACCCCGGGTAAAACTTACCTAGGCAAAACAAACCTCACAAGGTAGTAAATGAAGCCATATGTTTGTGTTTATGAATTTAAGGGCACACAAATGGGTAGCTAGAATAGATCAATGTTGCAACAAGTGAAGGTGTAGGGGTGACTTATACACATGAGTTGGACATAATTTGAGCAAACGTGATCAACTTGTAGTCTGGTACTTAAACTAGTTGTCGCAAAGCCAAATTTGCTTAAACACTCCAAAAGGATGAAGCCCTTTACACGTTGCTTTCTTGCTTTTGGTCTTAATTAGTTCGGGAAGTTGTTAATATGTCGAGCTCGAATGTGATATTTTTCCTTGAAAACCTTAGGGCATGTTTTCTTTACTGTTTTGAGACCGTTTTTAGTTTTCGGTTTTTTAAAACACTAAAAACGTGTTTATTTTCATATTTTCTAAAACAAATTTTGAAAAACAAGAAATTTTTTAACAAAGAAAACAGAAAATGATAAAAAGTCGTTTTGAGAGTTTTTAAGCAAAACAAGTACTTAATTAAAAACAAGGAAAACACTTGTTTTGTGAATTTCAATTTCTCTCTCCTCTAATTTAATAACCTTTCGTCCTTCCTCTAATTTTATTCATGTGTCCTATACTTCTAAAGTTAGTTTATTTTTTTATTATTATTTATTTTATTAATTTTTTTATTTCCTTTTCCCCATAACAAAGTATAGCAAACTTTCATATTTTAATATTGGTAATGATACATTAAAAAAAATAAATTCTTTTAATGACAGAACAAAATAATTTAATTTACTTAACAAGCAAATAAATTCTCAAAATGTCAAAACGAACTTGTTTTCCAATTTAGGGTCTCTTAAAACAGTTTTCCAAAATGACAAAGTAAAAGCATTTTCAGAAATTTGAACACAAGCACTCAAAAAAAATTGAAAATGAATTGAAAACTCAAAAATAGAAAACTGAATCACGAAAAGAACGCAGCCTAAGCTGCTGAATTGAAGAAATTTGTGGAAAAAATAGACTTCATCTCCCGTACATCGAAAGCAAATTGAAATTTGATGGAAATATATGTATACATTTAGGATTTCTCATCTATTCAGGCTTTCCATTTTAAGTTCTTACTACCTCCGTCCCACAAAGATAGTCTAATATTTCTTTTTTGACCGTTCCAAAAAGATAGTCTAGTTACCTTATTGAATATGTATTTAATTTTTCATTTTCATATGTGCTCTTAATTAATTATTATCATTCAACTACCCATACATTGAAAGTCTTTCAAATAATTAATGAGACATAAGGGTATATGTGGAAAACTAAAATAAAATTTAATGTTTCAACTATATTAACTATTGTTTCTTAATCTATGTAAAATTACCTACCAAACTATCTTTGTGAGACGGAGGTAGTATAATGTAAGTTTTCCAACATGCCCTGCAGCCATAATTAAGACAATATTCTGTATTAATTAAGATTAATGTATACATATTACAACATTTTCTTTTTCAACATCAACCAGTTATATACGTACAATCCACGTTATGTGTCACCGCAAGCAATTGAGGTTTGAAAACTAGAAGGTAATTGAGTTTTGGGAGTGTTTGAAACGAAGGGAAAAAGATTGGTGTGCCGTGTGCATGATACAAAACATAGTTATTATGGTTTTATTTATTTATTTTGAATTCAAGAGGCATGTGTATAATAAATAAATAAATAAATAAAATAAAGCATTCAATTCAATTCAATAAGGCCAAAATAGCGTTTATCTTGACATTAATTAGTGTTTATTTTTGAAACCATCCAATGTATTTCAAATTTAGCTGCCAATTTTGTCTTTTATCTCTGAGAGATCACGTATCGAATTCTATTTTGTATTTTCGTTCAACCTCTAAACTCCCGGCAAATATAGAACAAAATGAGTTATACATATGGATAAACATTGAATAAAGTAATAATATATTGACAAAACAAAGGCATAATATTAATATATTTCTGAACCGGAATTTTAATTACTATTTTTTTTAACAGGGAATTTTACTATTAGTTCTCTTCATATTTTACATTTTAAATTTCATCTTTGAATTCATTTTCTATTTTTTGTTTTGAGTAATATGTTTTCCTTTTTATTTAAGTGTTTTTAACTTTTTAAGAAATGTCATGTGCTACTCAGAAAGTTTTCCTGTTTCTAAAAAAGGGTTCTCAAAAATTCAAAAGTGAAGAAATTTTAATTTCAGTATTTTGAAAAATTGAAGACTAAAGACAGTTTGAGAACACAAAAGAGGACAATAGGGCTTAAGGTTTCTAACGTGTAATAAATGGGAAACTCGATGAATCAAAGAAGTGTATACAATATTCAACGGCTTGCATTAACGTGCATATATATTTTCTATTAAGATTATTGAAGATTTTATAAACCATGTTGTAAATTAATAACATATATAGGTAGGTTGCATTATTAGGGCGGTTATTAAAGTAGTTAACTAATATTGCATTAATTAGTTGGTGACCGGTGCACGTTGCATGCGTACTTAAAAAAAATACATGCATGGATTAAATATAAATAAATATTCATAAATCAGGTAGTTTCGAGTTCTATACTTTGCAGGCAAGTACACAACGGTCCTGTTCTTCTAAGGAAATTAAACAATTAATTATTATATTATTATAATTGCAATGACCAACTATTCAAACAAAAAATTGCAATGATCAAAATTCCGAAGATATGATTAGCTTTAGCAAACATTTTTATTGGGAAATTAGATTAATCCCTGAACGTTCAAAAAGTACAACGGGGTTCTTTTTTTCTTTTCTTTTTTTTTTTTTAATTATAATATAATTCCTAATTTTTTTGGACCAAAAATTTGAACTTCTTCTTATCCTTTTTGTTAAAAATAAAAGCTGTCATCATTTTTTATATATAGTACAATTTGGGGATTTTTGAAGTGAGAATGATGACTCAAACTCGAATCATATAACTTAATAAAAAAGTGTTTTTACTATTAGACATGTAAATAAATCAGTAATGATCTTCCGGCAGATGTAACCATACACACACATGACTGGAGATTATTGGACAATTGTGTAGGCCCCCACATACAGGAGACCCACATTTTGGCATGTCAAACACTTTGGCCAATTATTATCATCAATTAAAATCCAATAAAACAATTAAAACGGTTAGGGGGGGAGATAGTCTCAATTCACTAAGAGTCAATATTCAATGGTTGATTTAATGAAAATTTGGATGGTAGACCTCCCAAAGTCCTTTGAATTACCTATTCAAAAGTCTGGGAATGTATTGTTTAAAAATGAAAGGCTTGAAACTCAGTTTCACATTTTGTAAAATTTCAGTTCATCAAATGCAATTTCCCTTATCCATATTTGAGCACAGTGTTAGGAAAAAAATGTAAGGAAAAAAAGGTAAATGGAGGGCAAAATTTGACCCATCTTTTTGGGTTTTCCACCTCATTTTTGTCGAATATTAAGTTTTTACCCCTTACACTATTTAGCATTGGCCAGAATTTTTGAATTGGAAGTGCTTATGTTATCATTTTTGTCTTGCCTAGGAAAGTCATTCTTGAGGACACAAATCCAATAAGACGGCATTTGTGTACGTTGCATTGTACACTCATATTAGTGAACTTGCATTTTGGAGTTCTGACCCATTTCAAAATTCCGACTTGAAATGCATCCAAATTAAAAATGAGTTTAAAACATAAGGTTACCAATCTAATTAAAGAATTAGCTATTATTTAATCAAAAGTTTCATGTTTGCAACAACAATCTACTCCTAAGATTTGAGTGAAAGTTCAACAGAAATTCCAGGAACCGTGCAGGAAATAAGCAGCCAAGTCATTCCCCTGCTTTACTACAATTTCCATGGATCTGCCTTTACTGCCCCTCTCCCGTGTGCCACGCCGTCAATATTATAATGCACCAATTAATGGGAACTTGCTCTACGACTAGTACCGGTCAATACTTCATTACCGATAATAATAACAAAAAGTACTAGTAATTTGCTTCCAAAATCACATACCACTTTACCTACCCTATTTTATCTTTTACCAATCCACCTTCCATTATTTTAACACCTCATTTGCCATTTATGGGCCGTGAAAAATGTGGGTTAACTTAAAGAATCACAAGTTTCAACTCACCCGTTAGGCGATTTGCAATTTAAAATTTGAGTTATGAGAAATTGACAACTGTTTTGATCTTTCAGTATATGTCTATTTTAAATAGACGCTGTATATGTCTTGAACTGACATCGGCAAACTTTAATTATGTGTTAGATGACTCAAGCTAACCCGCGTAACGTGATCGAAATGTTTGGATAAACAAAAGGGCATGTAAATCAGGTGATTGTTTGTATGTAGCTAGAAAAAACCACGTTTGTAACAGTGGAAATTGCCGACTCCGCCGGCGGCCAATCGCTATCGTGGACCTACACATTTGCCAGAAAAAGGCGTCGTGTTTGCTAACGGGCACGCCAACACAGCCTGTAAATGCTAACGTGGAAAATTTCATGGTCCCACATGTTCCTTGCTTTCTTGTCAATAGTTGTGATTGGGCCCCGCCTTGTTTCCTTTTGACCATACATAAATCTATTTACAAAATTGCCGTTCATCCCGTTACCCTCTTGGACTTTCTTCTTGTAGGTCCCATTTTGATATCAGCATGTGACGTCTCTCTGCTCCCCCATCCCCTCTATAAAAAGCCACCCTTTCTCGTACCACTTCTCACCATCTTCTCCCAAACTTCTAATTCTCTCCTTCTCTTACTCTCTCTAGAAAAATTTGAATACCTCAAAATATATAGCAACTAAATATCTATCTCCGAAATGGCTGTCGACTCGATCTTGTCTTCTCCGCTTGGTCCTCCGGCGTGCGAAAAGGACGCTAAGATGCTTCGATTCATCGAAGAAACGACCCGAAACGCGGATGCAGTTCAGGAGAATGTATTGGCAGATATTTTGAGCAGAAATGCTCACACTGAATACCTGAAGAATTTTCATCTGGACGGAGCCACAGACCGCGAAGCATTCAAATCCAAAATCCCGATGGTTACTTATGAGGATCTCCAGCCGTTAATCCAAAGAATTGCAAACGGTGATAGGTCTCCAATTTTATCTGCTCACCCTGTTTCTGAATTCCTCACCAGGTAATTATTTCCTGACTTATATACGCTAGTAAAAAAAGGCACCTATTTTAATCATGCAGAGTTTTGACTTTTTTCTTCTATATTAATTTATGATTACAGTTCCGGAACTTCGGCCGGAGAAAGAAAACTGATGCCGACAATCAAAGAAGAATTGGACCGCCGGCAGCTACTATACAGTCTTCTCATGCCGGTTATGAACCTGTGGGTATTTATTTACATAATGATTAATGTCCGAATTTTCCGTTTGTGGGGGGAAAAAGGAAGAAACGTACTCTGTTTTTAATTAATAATGGCAGAATTTTCTGACGAGTGCATGTTTTTGCATGGACAGTTACGTGAAGGGTTTGGACAAAGGCAAAGGTTTATACTTCTTGTTCGTGAAATCCGAGACGAAGACACCTGGTGGACTACTGGCCAGACCCGTTCTGACGAGTTATTACAAGAGTGACCATTTCAAGAGCCGACCTTATGACCCATACAATGATTACACAAGCCCAAATGAAGCTATTCTGTGTCCTGATTCTTTCCAGAGCATGTATACGCAAATGCTCTGTGGTTTATATGAACGCGAACGAGTCCTCCGGGTCGGTGCAGTCTTCGCCTCTGGCCTTCTCCGAGCCATACGGTTCCTCCAGCTCAACTGGCCACAACTGACCCACGACATACGAACCGGGTCTCTTAACCCGAAGATAACTGACCAGGCAATCCGTGAATGCATGGCGACTCGAGTTATGCCTGACGAGGTGTTGGCCGATTTTATTGCCCAGGAATGTGCTAAGGAGAATTGGGAGGGAATTATAACAAGAATTTGGCCTAACACAAAATATCTCGATGTTATTGTTACTGGTGCAATGGCTCAATACATCCCAACACTTGATTATTATAGTGGGGGATTGCCTAAAGCATGCACCATGTACGCATCTTCCGAGTGTTACTTTGGGCTCAACCTCAACCCCATGTGCAAACCGTCCGAGGTTTCCTACACTATCATGCCAAACATGGCCTACTTCGAGTTCTTGCCGCACGAACCCAACTCGAGCATGGCCACACGCGACTCACCTCCCAAACTCGTCGATCTTGTGGACGTTGAAGTCGGCAAGGAATATGAACTAGTAATCACAACTTATACCGGACTGTGTAGGTACAGAGTTGGTGACATCCTTAGAGTCACGGGTTTCCACAACTCGGCCCCGCAGTTTCATTTCGTCAGACGAAAGAATGTTCTCTTAAGCATTGACTCGGACAAAACCGACGAGGCCGAGCTTCAAACCGCAGTGGAGAACACTTCTCGACTCCTACATGAATTCAACACAAGCGTGGTTGAGTACACGAGTTATGCTGACACGAAAACAATTCCTGGTCATTACGTAATCTACTGGGAATTACTCGTGAAGGACCTAAACAATTCCCCCAGTGATGAGGTGCTAAACCAATGTTGCCTAGCAATGGAGGAGTCACTCAACTCTGTATACCGCCAATGCCGGGTGGCGGACAACTCCATCGGACCGCTAGAGATACGAGTGGTGAAAAATGGCACATTCGAAGAATTGATGGACTATGCGATTTCTAGGGGTGCCTCGATAAATCAATACAAGGTGCCAAGATGTATTAACTTTAACCCGATAATGGAACTTCTCGACTCGAGAGTCGTCTCGAAACATTTTAGCCCATCAGCACCGCAGTGGAGTCCCCGACCACGTCGCTGAGGGAATTTTGTCCGTGGTTTGACCAATCAAAAAAGTCAACTATGTAATTCTACTAGATATTTATATATGGTCTTTTTCTTGATATTTTTCTCTTTTTTCTTTGTGATTAGGTAAGTAAATGTAAAGTTGATAAAGTCAGTCTAAAAGTTAGGCCACATAACTTTGTGAAAAGGATGTGACTTTTCCAGGCTTGTTGAATGAACTCTTTCGTTAGTCTCTTTTTGTTCCGTTCAAGTAACCATAGTGTTGACGAAAGAGAAACGTCAATGGAACCCACTAATAGCAATTTGTTCGTTGGTGTTAGGCAAAAGGGAAACCTTGGGATGCTTATCGTATTAGATATTTCTTCTTTATATAATTTAAATCTCTAACAATTCTTTATATAATTTAAATCTCTAATAAGCTTCTTATACTCTTTTACAAGCTATATGAAATTAATTACATTAACCAGAGTAATCCTCGATTAGTCAGTCGAGAACCACATTTTTAGTAAAGAGAATTCGGATTGAGAAATTGGTTTTCGAGTAATTTCAAGGACGTTTCTATATTAAGTGAGCTTAATTATTACTAGGGTTGACCACATCATGTTATTCCAACAATTCAAACCTGTAACATAATTACCAATGCATTAAGAAAAGGTCAATATGGAGCTGGGGCAATGAATAATTAATTAGAAGGGTCTAGTAGATACCTTAATCTCTTAAAATATGAATTAGATCTTGATGGAATATATAGTAAAACGTAAGGCATGTGGTTGCAATGAATTCATGAAATGAAATTTCTCAACAAAAATTATATAATTCCATAAAATTTGAAAAACTAGAGAGGTAATCATCCATTTGTTATAGTGCATTTTACATTTATTTTGAGATTTGAATTTAAAAAAAAAATCAAAAATCTATAATCATCTGGACTACGTTTTGAGAGACTGTGCTCAAACAGATCTTACTAGTAGCTTCGCATGAACCTGGGAAAGCCCCTAATCTCTTCAAAGCAAGAAAAGCTTCATTGGAATGTCACTATGGAAAAGCAATTGGTCCCTTTTATGTGGCGAATGTCTCGTTACCCACTGGGGCTGGCCACTAGCGTTTCTACGATCATTATTAAGCTTGGACCAACTAAAGAAATTAATGTGTTGCTTTTTAAATTTTGACCAAAGAAAAACGTCCAACAATGCAAACATGGGATTAACGTGCCTATAAATGGTTTTTCACTTTTCCTATGTATATAATAATCTGACTTATTTTTATCATGTTCTGTCTGACTTACAGCCGTTAGTAATAGTAAAAGATTTATCCTTGTGGTAATGAATGACATTATTAATAACCAAAGACTAGTTGCATTTTCAGTAAAAATTGCTAGTATATTAAGTAATCAACATAAGTAACCTTATTATAAAGCTAGTAGTACCAATAGCCTTTTTCTTATTTTCATAAAGATTAAGAAAAATTCATAATAATAGTATTGAAAAAGTAAATTCAAGATTATTTTCCTACTTTATACCCTTTCATTTATTAATTATTTTACTTTAATATTTATATTTTATTGATAAAAATGCATATTAAATAACAATCATATAAGAAAATTAATAATATTTTAACTACATTTTTAAAAGGAAAAAGTAGCCTATATTTTGAGATAGATGAAAAATGAATATAGGATATTATATATCTTTATGGGATGGAGGTGGTACGAGATTAAAAATAAGTTGCACAATGTTCCTTTTCTAGTTGCGAAAAATGTCCAATATGAACCATGAAATGACATTAATACTTCTTTTTTTCATTAATAAAAATCTAACAGCTTGTAGTTCTCCTTAAGATAAAATGACATTTTATTACAATTTATTTAAAAAGCTTAATTCCACACATGTCATGTTATCGGAAATAGATAGCAATTCAGTAAAAAATAAAAGAGTAATTACATTTAGACAAAGAATGAGACAAAAAATATGACAAAAAAGACAAGCGTCTCATGTGATTATCTTTGATGTCAAGTTAGTTTTATTTAAATTTTTATATGCACTTTTGTTCATATAGCACAACTCTAAAAAAAAAAAAACACCACGTAAATTCCCTGCCTGAGCCTGTTGGAGTTGTAAATTTGGCGTTCATGGTTTTTATTTATTTATTTATTTATTTTGACTAAAGAAGAAAAAGACACAAAGGGATTTGAGAAAACGTGCGTGGGGAAGGATTCGAGAGGCCAATTTGAAACTTCCTTGGACCTTCCTTATCTCAATTTTCCAGTACACTAATTAATGTACGACATGTCCACTCAACCCCATCACTTTTGATTATTCAAATCATCAAATTCTTTGCATCTTCCATCGTTGGATTTTTATCAATCAAAAGGCCGAATCATTTATCATTAGTGTGAGGTAGAAAACCTAACTGTCGGTCATAGCATTGACCACCAATTAGTCGGTTCAAAAGGCCAAGTAATTACACGACCTTTCTAACAAAACGTCCAGCTATGAAACTTGAATCTATTTTTTTTTTTTTTTATGTACGCTACTAGAGCAAGCCACAACCAACCCTTCTCTTTATTGACAAAGCGCAAAAAAAAAAAAAAAAAAAAGAAGAGAAATCACGTGTAAGTTGTTAATTAATTTGGAGTACCGTATTATGGTTCTCCTAGAGTATCAGATTAAAAATAATCTAAAAACGGAGCCCAAGAACCTACTTATAAGTTTGTCATTAGCTTGGATTACCCTTTTAAAGTACTTGAATTTTTTCTACTATCTTTGGTATGCTTATGGTACTTGTTCAATTTTTTATCAAGATATTTCACATGGAATGAAAGACAGAGAAATCAAATGTAATAAAATAGAGCAAGAGTTATAATTTTTTCCCTATGACGTAAAAAATTATCAGGCAAAAGCAACATTATGCCTTGAGTTGTATAATTAAATAAAGTCATGTGGTTGTGTTTATAAATTTAAGGACGCACAAGGGAGCAGTTAGAATAGATCAATGTTCGAACATATGAAGGTATATTGGTAACTTATTGTGCATGACTTGCAGTTTGGTATTAAAATTAGTTGTCCCAAAGCCAAAATTGCTTAAACATGCCAAAAGAAGGGAGGCCTTTACTTACTTTCTTGCTTTTTGGTCTTCGGGGAGTTGTTAATACGTCGAGCTCCAATGCTATTTTTTTTCCTTTGTGGAAAAATAGATTTCACTGTCTACACGTCAAAATCAATTTGAAATTAGATGTAAAAATATATACATTGATCAAGTTGTCTCATTCAGTTGGGTTTACATTTTAAGTTATGACAAGTTTTCAACGTCTCCATGAGTCATAATGATTAAGATATTTTTATTATTTTGTATTACACAACACTATACAGTACAAAATTTTCTTTCATAATACCAACCAACATTCCAAAAGCAAAAAAAAAAAAACCAACGTTGAACCATTCGAGTTACATACCAAACAAGGAATTGAAGTTTTGTATCATGATTTTTACTTTGAATTCAAGAGGATAATAATATTTATAATTGTGTTTATTTTTGACCGTATCCAATATTTGCCTTTTTTTCAAATTTAGCTGCCAATTTCTTTTTATTATCTAAGAAAACACATATTGGAATATTGAATTTTGTATTTCCGTACAACTTTCAACTCCTAGCAAATATATAGAGTATAATATATATAGGTAAATTGTAGGACGTGATTAATAACTTGGAAAGATAAACATTGAATAAAGTGATAATTAACATGTCGACAAAACAATAGCTGATATTTTCAAATTGGATGTCAATGTAATTTGCTGTTGAAACCTATGGTTTCTAACACGTTACGCAATATTACTTAACGATTGAAACAAAGCTTAAGGGCTTGCATTAACTTGTCCATGTGTGTGTTTTCTATAAGATCATTGAATAATTTTTAAACTATATTGTAATTAAATTAAACATAACTCGGCTACATTATTAGGGCGGTTATTAAACTAATTAACTAATTAATAATGCATTAATTAGTTGGTGACCATTGCACGTTGCATGTGTATTTAAAAATGCTCCATTGAATTAAAAGACTCGAGTTCTTATCATACGGCTAACTATTGCAGGCAAGTGACGTAAGAAAAGGGGGAAAATGCAGGCAAGTACAGAAAGGTCCTCTTCTTCTACTGAATTAATAAATTAAATAATTAAATATATTATAATTGCAGTGACCAAAATTCCAAAGAAATGATTAGTTTAATTCCTTTGTTTAACCAGCATACATTTTTTATAGGGAAAATCGCATTTTGCATCACAAACCTTTTCAAAAATTGCGATTGGATTTCGAGCCTTGAAAGAGAACAGTCCCTAACTTTTGGTGAGGTTAGATAGAAGGAGCTGTGGATATATAATTTACCCACATGTTCAACAAAGCATAATTTTGGATGAAAATCATTTAAAAGAACACGATAATAAGGTTAAAGAGGCTATGCTAGAAAAATGAAATGTTGAAAACTTCTTAATTTCACTTTTTGAAAAGGTGTGGCACCTGAAATGCAATTTCCATTTTCTATGTACATTCAATTAAGCCCCTGTATAGGGATTTTGCGTGGATCTGCCGCTAACGACCAATACTGTCACGCACACTAAAATGCCCTAACTTTTATGCGCTCTTACTTCAAAAAATTATTCAAGTATTTTTATGAATAAATGTAACTTTTCAAAAATAAGCATTTATTCTATGTACACGTACATAGGGCGGAGGTTGGGTAACCACTATATTTCGCGGCTAGAACCCATTGAAAAATTGAAAAAATAAAAAATAATTTAGTGTTTCGGTTAGAATTCATATAGTTTCAGTTACCCCTTCTACCATTTTCTAGCTCCGTCTCTTATGTTTGATGGTATGAGATAATAATATGTTAACATAATCAAAACGTTTTGGATAAGTAAAAAAGAACATGTACATATCATCTGATTTTTTGGATTCCAAGTGACCCTATAAGACTAACTTTTTATGAATGTTTTTCTAAACTGAAAAAAAAAAACATATTGATCATAAGTGAAAATATACGTGTCTGTAAAATACGAGACAGAAAAACAAAAGAAATTATTGTAAATGAGAGATCCTTTTGAATAAACATAAGAAAAATGCCCCCTGCTTTCCGCAGCTAACGGACAACTTTAATACTGCAGGCCACCTTTGTTTTTGCAGACCTTCCTTTCATCTTTCTTTTATGTATCAAATCTGTGGGTTGTTCATGCATGTTTTTGTGCATGTTCATGAACCCAAAAAGCCCCAGTAGTCTTCAAATTAGAATTATTATATATTATATTAGTTAACAAAGTTAATCTATCTATTCAAAAACGTGGACCGGACCCTGCATGCTTTCATTAATATCTTAGGAAGAATTCTGCCTGAATAACGGCTGAGATACTTAGTTCATTGGTCTTGTAGATGATACAACTTAGAATGTGCTACTTAATCTGGAAGGTAATTAGCATGACATGTGACACTATTAATGAGATAATAATCGATACTAGGACATTGATCATCAGATCAAGCGAGGATTCATCCGATCATTGACCAATAAGTCATTAATACTAATTAATGATCACTTTGATTGATCTTGCCAAAAATTCAAAGAGCTAAAGTCACGATAAATCTAAGATATGTACAATAGATCTAAATCTAACTTTAGAAACTCACATCTCAACCAAATTGCCTAACTTTTTACATCTTGGCATTGTGCCAAGTCAACTATTAACTTGATTGTCAGAGTGCAAACATGAACAGTACTACATTTGCACTTTGCAGTTTGCAAGTAATTGGCAAGATTCAGATGACATAGATCTATTGGTATGTAACATTTTGCACACTATAACCAGAATACCATTTTCTTGTGGTAGAAATTGAATGCAAGGTTGGAAGAAGACAAAGGTAAGAAATTATGCAGGAGGACGATGGGTAAGAGTGTGTAGGAAAAATAAATCTTCTCTATAGTCGATGATTATATTCCCAAAAAAAAAAAAAGTTCACTGCAAAAACTGTCCCTGAAACTGGCCCAATGTAACGACGTTATAACCCACGGGCAATCAATTATACAGCTATCCAGTAGAACGGGAACGAGGCCCAATAGTGTACGTGTTTGGCCGGCCATGACCAGACCGACCAATGACCCAAACCCGGCGCATCTCGTGGGTGGGGCGGGTTGCCAACCAGGACACATGGCATGCCCGCTACCCCACTACCTGGTTGACTCAGCCCTGACTCGATTACTTCACGTACACAGATAATATTCATATATTATATTATTTATTTATATTTAAATATTTAATACACGTATATTGTGGCTGTGGCACTTACGGTTTGGGCCCATAGCCCATAGGGAGAGAGAGACAGAGAGAGAGAAGCAGGTGGTGGTTGTCGATGGCAACCTTCTCCTCCTTTCTCTCGAGCCCTTCTCTTCGTTTTTTGTCTGTACGGCGTCGTTGCTTTCTTTCACCTACTTCCGCCTTTTCTGTTGGTAATTCTACCAGGTATTCCATCAAATCTCGGAGTTTAAGAATCCGAGTTTCTGCTTCCTCGTCTGGTGGGGAATTAAGTTCTGGTGATGGAAATTCTCGGTCCAAGGTGAAGATTTTTGTTCCAATTTTACTTTATGCTTGTTTAATTTGTTATTTTCTCTAATCTTGCTGGTCTGGGGAATTCTTAGAATAATTAACTTTGATTGGGAGTAGTACACTAGAAAGGGAACGCTAATAATGGTCTATGCTCTTAAACAGAAAAACCAGTTTGAATTGGTTCAGTAAAATTCCGAAATTAAATTTCAAATACCCCACAATTTAATAGAATCTATAATGGTTAGCTTATCTGCAAATGATTGAGAGAACAGTGGGGTCAAAATTGTAAGAATAATATAATATAGAATAGAAGGAAAACAGAAAAAAGGTGGTAGTCCTGCCGCGAAAGGGTACCTGCTATGTTAATGGCTTTACATGACAGTGTGTAATGTTATATTTCCAGAAATCAGCCCTCTCAAATTTGATACAAGAGATAGAGCCATTGGACGTGAGCCTTATACAGAAAGATGTTCCCCCTACGACTATAGACGCAATGAAGAGGACCATTTCAGGCATGTTGGGGTTGCTTCCTTCTGATCAATTTCAGGTCTTGATTGAAGCTTTATGGGAACCACTCTCCAAGCTGTTGATTTCTTCAATGATGACCGGGTAGGTTCACATACTGTGACACTGACACATGCTGCACAAATTATGTTGGGCGTGGGGGTGCCAACAATCTGGTCAAATATAATATTTAACTTTATTCTCAGTTGTTGACGTCTTCATAAAATGTGTCAATACTTGCTTAGAAACAATTAGCTGCCATATGCATTTGATTCATTCAGATAGCCATTAGAAGCACGCGAATTAGAGAATAGATGGTGTAATCTCGCAAATCGGAGATTCATTTCTCATATATAGAGCTAGTTAGTCTTAGTAATTGACACTGGTTTAAGTACTGACATGAGTATACCTTTGCTTAAGATGGCTCAAAGGTGCTTTGAGATGGATATTGTAAGGCAAACAAACATGTAGCTTCTGTTCAAACAACAGGTTTGATGGATGCTTGAGCTCAAAACTGAACCAACAGATTTTTCTCAGGTTCAGTATGGTTGTTTGAGAGACCCTTGGCTGGGATATTCTGGATTCTTTATGCCGTGACCCTTCATTATTTGCGTAAGTGGTGATGTGAAATTATATGTTCGTATCAGAATTCAGCTGAGGATTTAGCTGGCTTCTGGCAGACAGTCCATCCTTATTCCTCAGTGCATGCCTTAATAAATTCTCACTTGGTTGTAAATTTATAGTATGTCATCTTTTTGGGTAGTACTAGGCTAGAATCTAATAACATTGTTTTATTTTATTCATTGTGGCTGTTCGACAGAAGTTGTATAATTTTATTAATTTCTAGTTTCACATAACGATAACAAATTGATTGTTGCATAATGGAACTTTTTTGTCTTTTTGTTTCTAGGTTTTCTTACACCTGAAAGTATTATTATAGAATAAGATTGTATATGATAGCTTTAGGCTTTAGCGGTATCTCATAGATGTGCAAGAATCCTTATGTAAGAGAAATTTTATTTATTATTTAGAATTTTTTAGCATAACTGTTATTAAACCCTGAGCAGCAATATTGACTTCTGAATCACTTAAAATAACATATTCATGTGTGCCCTCCATTTTTTCCTAGTATATGTTTATGTAGGTAACCTTTCTCTTTTCGAACTATTACTTAAGCAGTTCTTTTTTTTTTTTTTTGGGGGGGGCGGGGGGGGGTTGGGGTTGGGGGATGATATATTATGAACAAAATTGACTCTCTTGTTCGTTT
Source organism: Nyctanthes arbor-tristis (assembly GCA_963692815.1). NCBI lineage: Eukaryota > Viridiplantae > Streptophyta > Magnoliopsida > Lamiales > Oleaceae > Nyctanthes > Nyctanthes arbor-tristis. Next base: position 29,975 of record CAVNYN010274701.1, read on the forward strand.
CCGAGCCCACTTTCTAATCCAATACTTCCCCTTTACATTACTTTCGTCAAGCCTAGAGGGGTATGGGGTAATTGACAAATCATTCTGCGAAATCATTTCCCCAACCATTTCTTCCAATAAAATATAAATTTGAATGGAAGATACAGATCTAGCTTCTGTATAGGGGAGCAAATGGGTGTGTGAAAATTGGAAAGGATTCGGTAGACGATTTCCTCCCGTAGTATGAATAATGGGTCTTCATGAGCTGTTCAGGCTTGACTCTGAGATATTAGTGAAATATGTTTTCAATTTCACTGGTGCATAATAGATCACTATCTGATACCCATTTGATTGCAGATATACATTGCGGAATGCTGAATATAGGCTTTGTCTTGAGAAAAACCTTGGAATTTATGATGGACATATTGATAAACAAAAGGCTGAAGATTCTAAAATTGAAGGTGAAGATATAATGCTGAATGACAAAGGAGTGAGCAAAACTTTCGGACATAAAAGTTTGTCATTAGCAGAGACAACAACTGAATTTATATCCAAGATTCCAGATCTTGCTGAAATCCCCATTGAAGCTCAAGAATATATAATGAGCTTGGAATCCCGCTTGGCTTCAGTCAGAAGGGTGAACTTTTGCATTTATATACTTTCCAGTATTTGGACTTTCGTTCTTATCAACATATTAAATTTTATTAGCCCCTTTAGCATTTACATTTCTTTCACATTCTCTTTCAAATTTGAATTTGATCAAACAAATCACATCCATATATCTCATAGGACCCACATGTACTACACAAATCTCTGCAATTCAACCTCTTTCTCTCGCTTATTTTAAGAATAAAATGTGAATGCTAGAAGGGGCTTATTTAGTGTTTTGTTAAACGACCACCTAATCTGAAAGAAGTCCTTTAATATTCAAATTTGGTTACAGATTAAACATATGTGATGTGTTCAAGCATTGCCACAATATGGCTATTTTGACCAGGGGCCAATAGACTAAATCTTTTGTCTGCATTAAAATAAGAACTATCCATCAATATTCAAATTGTCAGATGCTAAAATAGGAAAGCTGCCATTTGGTGTTGATTTTTATCACATTTTGCACCTTGGTTCTTGCATCAACAGTTTGCTTTTTGTGGTGAAATATACTAGTATATACAGTTGCTGCGATTCAGATGGTGCATTATTAACATCTAACTGAAATGACAAACAACTTTTTGAAATGATTTGTTCTTTGCATTATCGTTTTATATTAGTGTTAGTAGGTTTCTTTTCCGAATGCACCTTCCCCCTTGTTTTCTTTTTCATGTGTTCATAGTGCTGCTCAATGATTTGTTTTGTTTGCATTAGTTGATCTTCACTACCTATCTTACCTTCCGTATAAATGTTGTTTGATGTTCTAATTTATTGTACGAATTTGACTGATTAAGGAGCTCCATGAAGCTAAAAGGAAAAGTGCAGCTCTTCAGATGCAACAGTTTGTGGGGGAGGAAAAGAATGATTTGTTAGATTATTTAAGATCTTTGCAACCAGAAAAGGTATGTGTGTGTATGTGTGCACGTGTAAGTACTAGTGATCATGTAGAAAGAGTGACCTATGGGCATGATATTACTTTAAAATAGTGAAAAAATGATCAAATGGAAGTGACAGTCACCGTAATAATTTCATTTGGCAAGGCAATTAAATTTTAAAGAGAATATGTTTTCTTTGCTAAACTTTATTACAAAACCTCTCTTATGGGCTACTAATTAAAGTTTCTTCAATTTTTCTGATTAACTTATCCGTTTTCCTTAATGAGGATCCATTTTGGTTTGGGTTGTTTGAGACCTAGTCTTGTAGTTTGGTGTAGAGAAAACTGTTATTTCTAAGTTGTTTAAATTAAAGGTCTCCTGAGCAATGCTGATCAATATGTCACTCCCTGCATAACAAGGACTAAACGCACTGAATGCAGTATATGGCATGAGGAAGGAGAAAGGTCATAGGGGTAGAGGGTTGTAGGTAAAGGGGCCTAAATTTGGGATGCGTCTTTCAACAGATAATAATCCTTCCAACTCTTCGATGCACAATTTCTACTTTTCCTTGAGTATTATTGTTTGCTGCACTTCTTTTGGTGCACTCAGTCTGGTTCTTAAGGCATTCATAAACAAATTTATCATCTTTTAATGAGGTGAAAAGTTAGAGGCTCAAATGGTTGTTGTGCTTCTTTTAACTCTGAGTTACTAATTACTTTGTCTCCTCTGGTTCCTTCTTTCTTGTGATGGATACTGCTACTTCTATTGAGCAGGTGGCGGAGCTCTCCGAACCAACTTCTCCTGAGCTGAAGGATACCATACATTCAGTAGTACATGGTCTCTTGGCTACCCTTTCTCCTAAGATGCATTCAAAAGCCCCTGATGTCTCTGACAACCCTGCTGTAGGAACTATGAACATTGAAACAGAAGACTGCATCGACCTTGTCGAAAACACTTCACTTCATTTTCAGCCCCTTATTTCTTTGACACGTGATTATCTGGCGCGGTTACTTTTTTGGTTAGATCATGCTTCCTTTCTATTGACGTACCATGTCAAGAGTATGCTTGTCTGGGTACAAAATATCAGTTATTTCACAGTAAATTACTCGAGGCATACAATGGAACCTGTGGTTCCTCTTTTCTAAGGGTGGAGATTGCATGGCTTGATCTTTCTTCTATTTTTCCCGCTATTTTCCTTTAATTTATAGAAGAATTGTTGGTTTATTCCTGTTCTATTGGCTTGTGAAACCTAACACTATCCATACTTTGAAAACTTGCTGTCTGAAGGCTATGACATTGTAGATTAGGAAAACATTGGAATCAATAGCCATATTTTACCCCTTACTATGCCAGAAGACTCAGAATATTGCCTAGATTATACAAGTTCCTCGTTTCAGAAATTAGATTGTAACTGCATCATTTAATTGACCTTCCGGATGGGATAAATTTCTTTCAGTAGTGGACTTGCACTGGGAGTACAAATATAGTGGACTACTTTGTCTGCAGAAAATAAACCCCCCAAAACTGAGATTTTGCTGGGAACTAGAAATTGTCTTAGCTTCAAAGTCACATGCATGTACTTACTTTCACATCAAGTGTGCACCTGAGCACCTGGGAACCACTAATTTCTTCTCCTTTATGCCTTGCTATCTGAATTTTAATCTCTGCATTTTTTTATTTATTTATTTTTCGTAACCAAACTGAGTCCGAGGAAATCTGGAATTAAAGCTGCTGCGTAACATTCTCGTCTGGCATTATGTTGATTACAGACAACATTGTAGTAGCTTTTACATTCTGAGATGTTGATTACAGACAACATTGTAGTAGCTTTTACATTCTGAGATTAACACTGTTCATTTCATTTGGTGAAGGTGCATGTTGCTGGGGCACTACCTTAGAGACCTAGAATATCGATTGGAGCTTATGGAACTTTTGTCCTTACCTTGCATGGAAGAGAACGATACTTCTGAGGCATGAACAAGTTAGTTGAAGACTCTGTAACTTTACTCAGGTCCATATATGTATGTGTGTGTGTGTGTGTGTGTGTATATATTTGTGCCATTTGTCTCCCACACAATAACTATATATTTGTGACGTGAGGAGCTATAATTTGCACATATAACAGTATTATTCTTTTCCAGAGAGAATAATGGTTTGCAACTTCAGCTGCAAAAAACTTTCGTGTCTTTTAATAAGTTAATAAATAGAGAACTGGTGTTCGACTTGAATTTTCGACTCCTAAATAGCTGTCTGACGTGTCTGTTTTTGTTTTGTGCACAATTTCCGGTTGTATTGTCAGTGTTAATACTGATGATAATTCTTACAATCATTCATAAGTAATGGATTACAACTTCATTCAAATTCCAAACTGATGGAGAGATCGAACATATGAAGTTCATGTTTAATTTCTGTATACCGGCATGCTGTTATTTAGAATGGTTAAGTTACAAATCACGAGTGTTATTTGTTAATGTGCATACCAGTATACCACTACTAATAAGTAATGACAAGTTCAAATTTTGGAATCATGTATTTAACTCACTGGGCACATTAGAATGGCAACAAAATGACAAGGGAATAGAATCACAAAGAGAACTAAGATCTTGTCAGTTGCACTTGTATCAACTATCACATGCATTTGAAGACCTTTAAAAAAAACATTTCAGCTTACTTCATGTTTCAATCTCAGGACAATATGAAACAAATGGTTTATGATTAATCTCTCAAATGGATGTCAATTGCTGAATTCTCTATAATGTAAATACATATTATAGAAAATATTGCCAAATAGCTCCACAACATGATGGAAGTAGCATTACAACAGATGACGCTCCTCAAATATCTATTCAGAATCTGATGAGTATGATGTGGAGCCTTGTCTGACACTCTTGGTTTTGCCTTTAGATTTCGATGCGATGAGCGATGACTCACCCTCGTAAAAGATAACCTCAGATTTTGCTAACCTCCCCTCAAGTTCCTCAGTGCAGATCGGAAGAGCACACGTCTGTTCCACCAAGCTCATCGAATCC